>SJYC01024344.1:0-10584 GCA_006408675.1 Madoqua kirkii | reverse complement strand
TAAGAACAGTTTTTATGTGACATCCACAATAAACACTTGGAAATGAGTCTCCTTTCAGAAACACCTTGAAATATTGGTTTAGTTAGTTGAAGTACATCAACTAAGAATGATTTGATTAGCTAAAAATATGAGATTCTGCAGCATAAAAATACCAGCATGAATATCTATCATTATATATGGATAATTGGCTGTTTATAATTATTTATCTTTATACTAGTTTATTTTCTCTGTAAGAACAACAAGTGCTGAGGTCCAGGTGAAATGTATGAGGATAAAATTATGAATTGGGAAAAGACTTGTTTTATTTTTTCATTAGAACACAGTATTCTGCAGAAGAATAACTGGAGATTTCCCAAAATAAAGGAAAAAGTCTCTTCGTGATCTAAACTCTGAAGAGAGATGGCAAAACAAAATCACATGCACACCATTTATTAAAACATATGCAGTGAAACCTTAATTAACTGGGTTCCTCAATGCAATGTGTCATAACCATCAAAGATGGATTGCTATAACAATTTCATTTTAAAAAGCAATGTCTAAGAAAATTGGATTGGATAATGAGCCTAACTTCCTAACACCTCACTTCTCTTGACTTATAATGACCACTGACCTTTCAAATATGATGCTGAAAATTATACAGCTGCCAAGCCATCCATAGAATATCGTGTCACATTCATCAGAGCACATTTATCAGCATGCAGGAGTGGCCTTACACAAATGGTTCATTGTCACATGTGTCTGGAAGTTCAATGCCCTGTAAATATAGTGTGCAATCCAGAGAAAATACAGGTCTTCCCCTATGACTCAGTGGTAAAGAATCCGCCCGCAATGTGGGAGATGTGAGTTCGATTCCTGGGTCAGGAAGATCCCCTAGAGGAGGAAACAGCTACCCAACCCACTCTAGTGTTCTTGCCTGGAAGACTCCATGCACAGAGGTGCCTGGTGGGCTACAGTCCGTGGAGTCACAAAAGAGTTGGGCATGCCTGAGCAACAGCATGCATGCTGAAGAAATCCGGAAAGTCTTAGAGTGGAAAAATAGTTATCACAGGGAGAAAGAAGTTAGCAACTAGAAGGGGCACAGGAAGATCTTCCGGGGTGCTAAGAGGAGATACAGGAGGGATTTTGGGTCTCTGGGCACATTGTATTTCTTCAGTATGAAAGCGGAAGGGACATGTTCCACTTGAGAAGTTTTAGCAAACTATACAATTATGACATGTGTAGCTTAAATATGGAGAAGGCAATGGCACCCCACTCCAGTACTCTTGCCTGGAAAATGCCATGGAGGGAGGAGCCTGGAAGGCTGCAGTCCATGGGGTCCCGAAGAGTCGGATACGACTGAGCGACTTCACCGTCACTTTTCATTTTCATGCATTGGAGACGGAAATGGCAAGCCACTCCAGTGTTGTTGCCTGGAGACTCCCAGGGACGGGGGAGCCTGGTGGGCTGCCATCTATGGGGTCACACAGAGTCAGACATGACTGAAGCGACTTAGCAGCAGCAGCAGCAGCAGCTTAAATATGTTAGAGTTGAAGTGAAAGTCGCTCAGTCACGACCAACTCTGTGACCCCATGGACTATACAGCCCATGGAATTCTCCAGGCCAGAATACTGGAGTTGGTGAACTTTCCCTTCTCCAGGGGATCTTTCCAACCCAGGGATTGAACCCAGGTCTTCTACATTGCAGGCAGATTCTTTACCAGCTTAGCCACAGGGGAAGTCCATATGTTAAACTTCAGTCCAAAGTTTTGTACCTATACCTGTTTGCATGTGTGTATATGCGCATGTGAGTGTGCTAATTCCTATTCCTGGTATTTTCATCTTTAGCGAAAGATTTGGCTGCCTTGTCCAGAGCATTTTGACTGAGTTCTCCCCTGGTCATAGGATATAGCAGAGTGAACAGCTTAGAAGCAAGCACATAGACATTAAGAAAAGAAGATAAATATTAATAAATATTAGGGCTTAATAATCTGGGGTATTTAGATCCATCGCCTTGAAAGCAGAGTTCAATAATTGAGTCTCTTAGTGGTTTCACGTCCTCAAGAGCAGTTAAATTATGTAATGTACACTGTTACTGCACGTGCATGAATGCTAAGTCACTTAAGTTGTGTCCAGACTCTGTGACCCTATAGACTGTAGCCTGCCAGCCTCCTCTCTGTCCATGGGATTCTCCAGTCCTCCAGGGGATTCTCCAGATCTAGAGATCAAACCCGAGTTTCTTACGTCTGTTGCGTTGGCAGACAGGTTCTTTACCACCAGTACCCACACTGTGACTAAGAGTGGGGAAATTTTAGAAACCTTTCACTGTGATTAAATGATTCACTGTTTAAAGATGAAGTTTACTAATTGTAAAATTAAGTTACCCTGACAATGCTGAAAACGGGTGTTACTGTTCATTGTCCTGCCTTTTGGTGCAGTTCTTTTGGTTAAGCGGTATTTAATCAGAAATTTCATTTAAACAAGTCACATGTTCCCAAGTCATTCCATATGATCAAAGCTTCACTGTAATGTGTAAACATTACACAAAACATATAAATCTACTATAAAGTAGATTTGACTTTAAAGAAATATTACACATAAGTTGCTGCACAAATGAAGAAATGGTCAATGTGATCAGAGCTAGGGAAGCTAAAATGATGGAGTGTAAGAGCTGGAGGGAACATTAGAAAGCATCTGAGTCTATCCACACACTTTACAATGAAGGAAATCTAGGCTCTGAGAGCTTAAACTGACTTCCCAGAGATACATGGCTGACATATGGCTGATCTGCAACCAGAACTGATATAACCCTATTTGCCAACCTGCCAACCCTCAGTCAGCCCAGTTCTCCAGAGCAGAGGTGTGAGGTCAAGCTCACTTGAGTTTGAATCAGTTTAGCTCTTGGATTTACTACTTGGGTGTGACCGTGGACCCCAGTGACAGATCCTGTGCTATGGAAAAATATTACCTGGGCATTAATTCAGAGTTAGACCAAGTACCCTGAGAAGGTAACTCCCTAAGACAGGTCTGAGGCAGTTGGAGAGCTCAGAGGTGCATTAACCTCCTTCTCAAGCTATGGCTGCTCAGTGGAATTCTGCTTTCCTTCTGCCCGTGGAAGTGCCCTTCACCCCTGGGATCTGCGGGGAGCATGGGTGTGGCATTGGATGTTGTCTCTTTTTTTAAATATTTATTTTTATTGGAGTATAATTGCGTTATAGTGTTGTGTTAGTTTCTACTGTAAACAAAGTGAATCACCTATATATGTACATATATCTCTTCCTTCTTGACCCTCACTTCCATCCCACCCATCTAGTTCATCACCAAGAACTGAGCTGAGCTTCCTGCGTTATAAGGATATTATCTCTTTCTAACGATAAGTCTAAACATGCTGAGCGAGGTTTGGACCCTCAAGTGTCATTGAGTTCCAATGCCTAACTGTGGGCTTCCTTTAATGCTGTTTGCACCTGAGTGTAGACCTCTGCCATCTACTGGAGATGGTGTTAGGACTCAGGTCAAAAGTATTTTATGGTGAATTCCCTGGTGGTCCAGTGGTTAAAACTCCCTGCTTCCAAGGTACAGGACTCAAGTTTGGTCTCTGGTCAGGGAACTAAGATCTCTAACATGCTGCTTGATGTGGCCCCCCCCCAAAAAAAATTTAAAGGCTTTTATGAGAATGAAAAGAGCTAATGTACCAAAGTGCGTAATAAGATGCTTGGCACACATTAGCCATGTAAAAAAAGTTGTGTAGTTGTGTACAACTACAGATAAGTATTGTTATCTGCTAGGACACAACAATGGATTTGATATTGATGCTGTCCAAGAACCCTGATCATTGTTTGACTTGGACAAATTTGCCTTCAGAGAGTGCATTGCTTAAAAATAATGGCTTTGTTAAAAACACTGGGAAACAGAAAAACGTTGATAAATTACTTATATATTTAGGAATTGAATCAAGTTGGGACTCTGGTTATTTTTTCCTAAAAGGGTAAGAAATGTCATTGAATTTTCCTTTTTTCAAGCCTGTCTTTACGTGGGAAGACCTAAGATCTAGCTCCTAATCCATTACTTAATAAAAAGTATCAATGAGCAAATTATGAGACCACTTCAAGCCTCTGTTTTCTCCTTTTTAAAGTGAGAACAAAGTAAGACCTACTCACGAGGTGGTTTGGAGCTTAAGTGAGAGCTGGTATACACAAGAGGCAAAAACGTGGTCAGGGGTAAGTCTATAAAGAGTGGCAATCTTAAGGAGATTGTGTTACTTCTTTTCCAGTTTTCATCTTGCTGCTACAAAAGGACACGTGGAATGCCTCAGGGTGATGGTTACTCACGGCGTGGATGTGACAGCCCAAGATACTGCCGGTATGTAATCTTTTTCTCTTAAGTCAACAGGCCAGCAGAAAAGTAGGTATCACAGAAATGATACGCATTCCTTGTGGAAAATTTACAGTCTATACAGATCAACCAAAAGAAAAACATAGACTCTCCTCCAATGACTAGGCTCTGACGTGGTTTCATTATTTGGGCCTTTACAAGTGTTTTCATCTTACATGCCTTTAGTCAACTAGAGACTATGCTTCTTATCCCCCATTTAAAATTTTTATTTCCTAAGATGATCTATATGGACCAAGTATTCTCCCTCAGTTTTTATTCTTATGAATCATGTACAAAGTGATGAATGGAGGGAACTGTTTAGGTGCTCATTTCATCAACTAGCTGAGGTGGGGTCTGTGGACAGAGGCAGGATCTTCATGTGGATCAGCTGCCCATGGTCTGCACCCCTTACTGTGTTGTAGTGCATCTGAATCACCTAGGAACATGAGGGGAGGAAGAGTGAAAGAGCTTAAAGGGGGAAAGGAGAAGAAGGGAAAGAGTAAACAGCACACACACACTCACTCACCTGCGGACAACCCCACGCATATATATCCCAGCTCTGTCTTCAGAGATTCAGAATGTCTGAACGTTTCCAGCCAGTTGGTACTTTTGTAAAGCTCCCAGCTGATTCTAACGCAAAGCCAGTGTTGATAAGTGATGATCAAGTCAGATAGAAAAGGAAGTGTAGTCTTGTTTTTTATGAACATTGTATTATAGGAAGGAGTCCCTGGGTTGCCAGCCTGAGTTTCTGCCCCTTATTATCCACACCAAAAGGTGGAAGCAACTAACTGATGGCTTTTCATTTCTCTATTGTACTTGAAAATCTTTGTCTTCTAATAGGCTTTTGTTAGTGTTTACTGGAATATAAGATTAGTCTGTTCTGTAGTCTTTAACTGAGGCTTTTCATTAATCTGTGATGGATCCCTTTTGCTTCCCACCTGAAAACACTGACACCTCAGAGTAGTCATCTTGGGGGCAGATTGGTCAAGTGTTACGAAAATACAATTATTACTCAAAATACAGCCTGAAAATTCATGTTTCAGACTTGTTTTCATGAAGTCTGTGGCACTTAAAAAATAATATCAGGGTCTGGGAATATTTATTCTTTGAGAATAGACTTGTTCTTTATGACAGATGCAGAGCCAGTTAAAGTCAAGTCAGGTAAAGGAGGTGTCAATTTGGCAAAACCCTTGTTGGTTAAAAATAGAGAGTGATTGAAGTAACAATGATTTTCCAGAGCAGTGCCACAGAAAGCTCCAAAAAAATATTTTGAGAAATGGCAATACTCCAGGTGACACTCGTGGTGAAGAACTGCCTGCCAATGTAGGAGACATACGAAACGCAGGTTGATCCACGGGCCAGGAAGATCCCCTGGACGAGGAAATGACAACCCACTCCAATATGCTTGCCTGGAAAATTCCATGGACAAAGGAGCCTGGCAGGCTACAGTCCACGAGGTCTCAAAGAGTCAGACATGACGGAACACAAATTATTATAATACCAGCAGAAGAGAGAATGCTTTCTCTAAGTGACTCCCTTGAAGGGAACACTAATTTATGTTGCTAATTAAAAATCATCTTTAATACCAAGATCCAGTTATTTTGTTTTTAAAGTTTATTGTTACTACTTTTAAAGTTGTACCACATATACATCAAGCAGTAAGAGTGGCTACCATCCCCTTGATGAGATGTGTTCTCTTAAGTAGATGGGATTTCTTTATCTAAAAAAGTTTGTTTAGTGTGAATATATTTGAGCTGTAATATAATTTTGTTTAACTGCATTTGATGTTAAAAAATAGATGAGATAGGAGTCTCATTATTTCCATTATAACTGAATAACACTCCCCCATGTTTTGATTAAAGGGGAAAAAATGTTTAATACATGTTCATTGTAGAAAATTTGGGAAATACAGAAAACTACCAAGAAGATAACCAGTGGTTCTACTCCAAGAAAAAAAATTTTTTACTGTTTTGCTGTATTTCCTACCAGATTTTCCTGGTACAGTTTTACGTAGTTGAGATCATGTTATATAATAAACTCTAAATCCTGCCATTAAAAAAAAAATTACCATGATCATTTCCTGTACTAAAAACTCTTAAGAAGCGTAGTCTTTTTGTGGCTGTCTAATACCATGTGGATAGAGTTTGTATTTACTACCAGAGCCCTCACTTATTTCCTGGAAGCCTGAGGAGTCATGCAGTGAGGCCTGGGCACCCCAGCGCAGTTCCCTCTTCCTTGCCAGTGGAGATGACAGTGCTCTCCAAGAAGCTGGAGGGGAGGACTTCCCTGGCAGTCCAGTAGTTAAGACTCCGTGCTTCCACTACAGGGGGGCACGGTTCAATCCCTGGTCAGGGAACTAACATCCCACATGCCACAAGGCATGCCCCCCCCAAAAAAATGAACTAAAAACAAGCTAGAGGGGAAACTGCAGATCCATCCTCCCGTCCTGGTTCTCTGGGCTGGTTAGTGGAAACTGTCACAGCCCATTTCTCTCAACTCTGATTGAAACTGGTAGAATCCATAGCACTTGGCAGCCCCAGAACATCTTCCAGACATCCTGCGAGTTGGAAATGTCTCAAGCTGCCTGTCACTTTTCTCCCATTTCTAACAATAAGGTCAACACTCTGGTCCTTGGGCTTATTGTTTTGCTTTAGTCTGAGTGAGGCACTGACTTCTCGTGATTTCTTGAAAGCATGCATACAGAACCCAGGAACAAAAGAAGGAAAAGTGGCATGGGTAAAAATACATGGAAAATCTGTTGCGTTATCTAGAGCAACACCTCTCAGAGTTTTTCCTGTTACAGTGAACAAGATAAATAAACGTGATGGCCTTTACTGCTCATGCCCTTCCTGTTGGCTATAACACCCACTCCTTTCTCTCCTTCTCAAGAATGCGAGTCAGAATCCAAGGGAATGGCAAGGACATTAGTCACTGTGCTTTAGTGGTTGTCATCAGCCCAAAACATTTGATGAAAGGATGAATTAAATGGCTCAGTTACTAAGTTATGTCCAGCTTTTTGCGGCCCTATGGACTGCAGCACACCAGGCTTCCCTGTTCTTTACTATGTCCTAGAGTTTGCTCAAACTCATGTCCATCAAGTCGGTGATTCCGTCCAACCATCTCATCGTCTGTCATCTCCTCCTCCTCCTGCCTTTTATCCTCAGTCATCAGGATCTTTTCCAATGAGTCTTCTTATCTCATCTTCTCTTCATAAAGCTCCAAAGTAGAGGAGCTTTAGCTTCAGCATCAGTCCTTCCACTGAATATTCAGGGTTGATTTTCTTTAGAATTGACTGGTTTGATCTCCTCGCTGTCCAAGGGACTCGCAAGAGTCAGCTCATAGATGGTGTCTTTTCATCAACCTACCTGAAGTGTTGCTATATTATTACTAAGATCCAGTTATCTTCAATTCTAATACCCAGTGAGAACTCGTATGAAAATCTGTTATCATAAATCCAACTGCCCTGCAGAGTTTCGGAAAAAATCCTGCTTTCAAAATATATCATTACACTGACCCTTTTAATTCTTTATATCCACAAAGTGTACAGGATGGTTAACTTGGTATAGTTACCTGCTTCTTAAACTGGTGACTGGATTTAAGTTCAGAAGCAAAGGGATTTTAGTATCTATTTCTCTATCAACTATCCTTCCACATCAAATGTTTGGAAGTCTGACCACAGATTCTTCATAAATGCTTTACAAACAATCTCAGGAGCAGAATACTGTCAGTAGATAAAGCCTTGTGTGTCCAATAGTGTAAAAGTGTTAGTCACTCAGTTGTGTTCAACCCTTTGCAACCCCATGGACTGTAACCTGCCAGGCTCCACTGTTCATGGGATTCTTCAGGCAAGAATACTGGGGTGAGCTGCCATTTCCTTCTCCAGAGGATCTTCCTGACCTAGGGATTGCACTTGAGTCTCCTGCATTGTAGTTTCTTTACTATCTGAGCCATCAGGAAAGTCCAGTACATCTCAATTACCATCATTTTAGATGGCTCTGGAGGCTTAGGTGAGAGGATACGTGTGAACATCCTAGCGCCCAGTCTCTTTAGCACATCAGGTTTTGAAAATGTTTCACATCTTTAAAAAAAAGAGCTGTGATTATCACCAAGCCAAACACTCTCATAGTACAAATCAGAAAAAGAAATCCCTAAACTGGCAGAAGCTCATGACTCATACTTTTGGTTTGTGGGGTTCCCCCCATTCCTTGGCTTCCCTGGTGGCTCAGCAGTAAAGAATCTGCATGCAATGCAGGAGACACAGGTTCGATCCCTGAGTCACAAAGATCCCCTGGAGCAGGAAATGGCAGCCCACTCCAGTGTTCTTGCCTGGAAAATCACATGGATAGAGGAGCCTGGTGGGCTGCAGTTCATGGGGTCAAAAGCAGTCAGACACAACTTAGCAACTAAACACACACACACCCCATTCCTTATCCCCTATTTGCCAACCACCACCATAGACATAACGATAGCAGTCGGCTGGGAAAGTCTGCACCTAAGCTCACAGTGCAGACTCTAAACAGGGCCTTTGTGTTTGCTCCTGTTCTTCACTGATTTAGGAAATAGCATTCTGTTTCTTTAGAAATGAATCATTTCTCCCTGACTTCTAGGCATTCTTGGGGGATTGGAGGATGCCTGTAATTAGCACCCAGGAAAATAAGATAGGATTAAACAGAGCATTAACAGAAGATGAAGAAGACCAAAGTATCTTCTGTTTATTATCAAGTGCTTGTCTGAAGCATTAACTTTCAGACTTCCTTTTTCAGCAAGTGTATGCATTTGACATAATGTGACCCGGTGGCTTAAACAAGATAGACTTTTCTCTTTCAATTAAAAGTCCCGATTTGCTATGGCCACTCAGCTCCACACTGAGGACTCTTACCCAGACTTGTTACTCTACCATCCAGAGTATTGCCTTGGTCCTAACAGTCCAGGGGGGCTCCCCCACTGTGTCCACATCCCAGTCCCAGCTGGCAGAAGGGAAAGCCCAGCTCATGAAGTGACGTACACTCAGATCTCACTGGACACAGAGTGATCTGTGGCCACTCTCGCCTTCAAAGGAAGTTGGGAATTCTGGGCAGAGCAGCAAATTGTCCAGTTTAATAATATAGGAGGGGGACTTACTTTGTGGTCCAGTGGCTGAGACTCCACGCTCCCAATGCAGGGGGCCTTGGTTTCATAAGATCCAGGAGTGAGATCTTATCACATGCCCCAAGTAAGAGTTCAAATGTCACAACTGAAATTGTCCTGCATGCCACAACTAAGACACGGCACAACCAAATAAATAAGTAAATGTTTAAAAACATGTGTAGAATGTTTTGCTATAGAAGGAAGTGTAAACAGAAATTGAAGAATAATGTGTGATTTGTCACACTCCCATATCTTAAATTTTCCTTGATCCCTTGCACACAAAACTTCTTTTCTCATAGAAGAGAGTCTTAGGAGAGTGAGAACTGAGCTATGGAATATGGAGATACCATAAATGCACGGAGCTTGAGGAGGGAGACACTGGAGAAACCTTCTTTCTAGGGTTTCTGGTATTGGCTTAGCTTTTGTTTGGGTTTCTGGGTGGCCCTCCATTCTATTATGCCCTTAATCTAGCTCACATATTCTAGCCAAGAACAGTTATGTCTTAAAACTCAAGTACTTGAGAGAATGGGCCATTTAAAAATGTAATGGCAGACTGTAGTCCATTAAGTATTTCATATTTAGTTTGGAATAAAGGCAAGCCAAAAATTGATTGCATGATTATAGTTCTTTACTTGCTGGTTGTGCACGTGTATGCATGTCTGAAGGGCCAACTGTATATAGTGATCAACATAATCTGGCCATGAAAAGATTTCATGTATACATGCAGGTGCAAAAAAAAAACAAAACCTTTTCAATCAGTGTAAATCACTATGCAGATCTACTTTGTAGAGATTAAGGGATAATTTTAAAACTCTAATAGTAAGAATGGTTATTAGAAATTTCTCTTTTCTCTCTGTGTATGTGTGTGGTATTTGTATGTATATATGTACATATATACACACAACTGAATCACTTTACACTGGAAACTAATACAATATTATAAATCAACTATATATACTTCAATTAAAAAGGCACAAAATTTTATTATTCTTTATTGGCATATAGTTTATTTACAACATTGTGGATTTTTTTCTTTTTTAAAAAAATATTTATATTGGAGCATAGTTGATTAACATGTCGTGTTAGTTTCAGGTGTACAACAAAGTGACTC
>SJYC01024343.1:0-64488 GCA_006408675.1 Madoqua kirkii | reverse complement strand
TGAATAGATTTATGCTTCAGTGATTGAAAACTTGATGTAAAGATAAGCATTTCTAAGAACAATGTTTAAATATATTTAAAGTTGTAAATAAAAAATTGCTACATTTATTGTTTATATTTTATTGTTAATACTACTTTTATTGTTAATATTGTTTATATTTTGTTTATACTACTTTTATTGTTAATATTGTTTATATTTTATTGTTTATACTACTTATATTGTTATATTATTGTTTATATTGGGCTTCCCTGGTGGCTCCGACAGTAAGGAATCTGCCTGCAATGCGGAGACTCGGCTTCGATCCCTGGGTCGAGAGGATCCCCTGGAGGAGGAAATGGCAATCCACTCTAGTAGCTTGCCTGGAAAATCCCATGGGGAGAGGAGCCTGGCGGGCTACAGTCCACGGGGTCAGATACGACTGAGCGACTGACACTTTCTTTCATTGTGTATATTCAGCATTTTGAAACTCTGGTTCTTAAGTAGATATTGCAAACATATCTGGTTGAGTATCTTTTAGTTCTCTTTGTTTTTCCTAATGTTTCCATATTACGATCTGAAGCTATGATTTCTCAAACTTCAGCCTTTGGGTGTTCGTTTGCCTTGTCTTTGTCTCCTACGACTTCATCAGTTTAAACATTTGTCACCTGCACTTGAAGACTGTGTTCCTAGCCCCAATTCCTCCACTCTATGAGTGAGTTCTGCTCTGTTTCTGTAGCAGTCTGAAATCATTGAGTCCATGGTTAATGTCCAGATTAGCCTGGGGGATGGTGCTCCGTGGTTGGGCCATCCTGCTTAGACTCTTTGAATAGCAGGATTCTTAAACCACCTGGAATAGCCTCTGACACTTGACTTACGAGTAGCACTGGGGTCTTCACTCACAGGTAGAATTCTGCTGAAATGCACTTGAATTAGGTTTGCCTTGTTATTTTCCTGTAGGCAAATTGCTTTCTGATATTCCAGACAGATCCACAGCCAAATGGGGGCCAGTCTTGTGTGGGGGCTGGTTACAGTGAAGTTCTGTCACCAATATATTCCTCCAGAAAATTTTGCATTTGGAAAGAGAATTTTGTTTTAATGATATCTGTGAGAGACATCTCACTCCAGGGTAATGTTGTCCAGGGACTGATGCATCGTTTGAATTTAGACACTCTTTTAAGTGAAAAATGCTTTTGTGCTCCTGGTTAGGGAAGCCCATCACAGGGCCAAGGAATGAAAGAGTGTTGTTTCTGTGGAAACACAGTGCTTACTTTCAGGTATGACTTGGACACTTGCACTGAAAATGAAGGCCTGTTATTTATTTTATGATGGTTGTTTAAATCTGCCTGCCCTCTTGTCTTTGGAGAACTGTGCCTTTTTCCAGTGGATGCTATTTATGTATTAGAAGAGCTTTTGTCTACAAGATAGACAAAAGTTAATGCATTGCATACATGACATAAACAGTCTTCTACTTACAATCAGGATGGGTTCCAAAAGTTCATCTGTAAGGCATTTGTTTAAAACACAGAATGTGCTCCTCCTTAGAAGCACTGATAGAAATGATGGTCGAGGGCCTGGCTAACCCACCAAAGCTCAATTCGTAGTTGAAGCAAATTCACTGTTGTGTGTTATACCTCCTGAAAAGAGGTCTCCTGTGTTAAACGGAAGAAGGGGAAAAGAAGATACTTGTCTTCCTACTTCCAAAGATCTCATTGCCTTATTTCCTGATCTTCATCCTCATCCATTTGGACGGAGGTCAAATGAAGTGTTCTACCTCCCCCAACCAGCTCCCGCTATGCATACCCTTAAAATCTCTGTGTAGCTTCTCAGCAAAAAAAGGTATCTGATGTTTTAACCTTATACGTACTTTTAGGCAGCTCACTGTGGTCCTAAAACCTTCTAATTTTAAATACAGTATTTCCTAGCTATATGATTCTTTAATAATTAGTGGATTTCAGGTCGGTGTTATGAAGACTAATTCAGAACAGAGAAATGGTATTTGGAGACCAGATCACCATATAGAAGTTGTTCCTCTAAGCCAGGGGTTCTCAACTGGGTTATGTGATTCCCACCTATCCAAGGATGTTTGGCAATGTCTGGGGACATTTCTATTTGTCCTGTCTGGACATCCAGTTGACAGTGGTCAGAGATGCTGCTCATCATCCTATGGTACATAGAGCCACCTTCCATAGCTTTGCATTTCACTGATGCTAAGGCTGAGAAACAAGCTTTAAGTGCGGCTTGCTTACAGCTGTTACATTGGAGGTAGCTTGATCAGTTTACAAATGCAGGATTTAGGAGTTTGGTTCCCTGCCCCCAAGTCTCCCTCCCCAGACATTCATAATGGACAGACTATCTAATTCAAGTTAACAAGTGTGTATCGAGAGCCTGGTCTGTGTTAGCACACACATGCTGTTTCTTGGGTCTTTATTTAGGCTTCTCAGGTAGTGCTAGTGGTAAAGAACCCATCTGCCAATGCAGGAGATGTAAGATGGTGCTTCGATCCCCAGGTTTGGAAAGTCCCCTGGTGAAGGAAATGGCCACCCACCCCAGTATTCTTGCCTAGAGAATCCCATGGACAGAGGAGCCTGTCAGGCTACAGTTGCAAAAAGTCAGACACAACTGAAGTGACTTAGCACACATAGGCACTTGGGATACAAACTTTATATTCTAGAGGGAAAGGAAGAATAGTTGACTACCTAAATGTGTGTTTGTGAGTAGGAGGAGAGGGGAGTCAGGTGAGAAGGGAAGGGTGAAGGTGCTGAGTGCTATGAAGGACAAAGAAATGAAGCGAAGGGATGAAAGGATTTTTAAGTGGTGAAATCAGGAAAGGTCTCATCGAGAAGCAGGTGTCAGTGACATCAGGCAGGCAAGCGGGCAGGCTGCATGGTTATCCTAGAAGAGGATCCAGGCTGAGCAAAGAGCAATTCTGTAGGGCCCCAGCCCATAGAGTGGAAGCCTGGTAGCCACACCAAGGCTGTCCTTAAGCCCCTCACCCCCAGATGTTCTATAGGCCCGCTGGGTATGCAGGGGAGGGCACTGGGTGTAATGTTGTTCAGCTGCTAAGTCGTGTCCAGCTCTCTTGCAACCTCACGCACTGTACTTGCCATGAGGTTTGCCTCTGACCATGGGGTAGAATTTCCTAAAGTTATCTGAGCACAGAAACGTCAGCGTCTCACGTTGGCATCGCATTTTTTGAAGGGAACGTGAAGAGGTGCTCCTTTGATAGTGTTGTTTTTATAACTCTTTTCCTTCTTCCACCCGTTCCAAGTTTGAACATCTGAACTACAGGTAGTTCCCCTGCAGAGCTAGAGCACGTTTGGAGGAAAGAGAAGGGGCAGGTGGAGGTGGGGTTTCCTGTGGATGTTGGGTGTGTTCTCTGCCGCTGCCTGTGCTGGGTCCCGGGGCCCGTGGCAGTCGTGATCTGGTGTCACTGCTGTGGACGCAGGGCATCTGGCACCCATGCTGACAGCCGAAAGCAGAATTTCCAAGCTGCATACCTAGAGTCTACCGCAGGCTGCTAGCCCACAGCTTAATTGTACCCCAGGAGAATGGCAGCTGGCGTGGGCCCTGAATGTTATCCAGGGGTCAGGATGCTGTGTTCTCCCTACTTTTGTCACAATGAACTTTGCAGATAAGAAGTAGAGGCGTTACTCTCAAGAATAACAATTCCGTCTTTGTTGGAGAACAGTTTATTTCCTCATAGCTGTCTTCATTACAGAGATAAGAGATTTAAAATGTGTGGTCTTTTCCTTCCAATTTTGTTTTAATCCATTTAGGACACAGTGCTTTGCACCTCGCAGCCAAGAACAGCCACCATGAGTGCGTCAAGAAGCTCCTTCAGGTAACGTGGAGAACTTAAAATTATAAATGTGGCATCTTAAAAAACTGAAAGTAACCTTGTGTGTGTGGTTATTTATGCAAATAAATACATGCATGCTCCTTTAAACATTATCCCAGAACTGGGGTTCCCTAAGAAGCTTCATTATTAAAATTTCAGATAGCTAAGGAGAAGATTGTTTCCATAGCAGTTCCACTGGTGGAGAAGAGGATCCTAATAAATTTGAAGTGCCTTCCTGGGGATCCAGCTCTTTTGTTCCCTTTATTCAGCTTTTTTTTTTTTTCCTTTCTGGAAGGATATGTACCCTTTAAACAGTCACCTTAAAAAAAAAAAAATTCCTGTGTTGTTGGAGAACCTTTCAATACAGGATCTCTAACATCCTAGTATTTATTCTCGCTCAATCATTAGTAGAATGCAGCTTTTTTTGAGAAGCAAAACTTCCACCACTGTTTCCTTGTATGTAACTTGATGAGCTTTTAGTTCTTAGTTTTTGTTCAAATTCTTGGTTTTATTCTTCTTTATAATTTTTGGTCAACTCCTTGGTTGGAAACTTCCTTGCCAGGAAGATTTTATAACGATCACTTAGGGCGACAGCTTCTGTCTATCTTTAAAGATGAATATTTAATGAAATCCCAATAGTTCATACAGTAACTTCCAGCTGTTGCCAGTCAAAATGCAGTCTTGGCTGTTTTCAGGAACAGCACAGAGCAATAAACTGCATGTTTGGAGTACTGTCTGTTCTGTTGAGCTGTCGTCTCGGCCTTCCTGAGCGCTATTTGGGACCCAGCGTCTTGCTTTAATTTGGCTTCGCAATTCTGATGCAGAAATGCGGGCACATTCTTAAGCTGTCTGCTCTGTTGATCACACAGCTTCTTGTCTTGCGTTACATGATGCAAGCTACCTCCATTGCCAGGAATGCTTAACCTTACCAGGTCTTTGAAGTGCAATTCAAGAAAGATAGATCAACATCTGTGGTGATGAAGATGATTTTTATTACGTGGCTTCTCTCTAAAGAAAGTCACAATAGAACTTTTCTTCTCTGCCTGCTCTGGGGCTGGATAGCCAGGATAAGTGAAAATCATTGACTTGCCCAAGTGCCCTGCCTCCACACCCTTCAATTTTTTTAAAACAACCTTATTTGTATTCCAAGTCTCTGTTCCCATCCTGGCTTGGCCATCCAGACTGCATCTGGCTCTGATTTGAGGGAAGAATGAACTTGACAAGCTGGAAATCCTCATGGGCAAGGACCAGATATTCTAGCCTCTAATGTAATTTTATATCTGGTTATGCAAATGGATTGGTTTTTCTCTGGAATCTTTGAAGCCTTTAAACAGTTCCTTGTGCTGTTCTAAAATTAGGCCAAAGCATGGTAAGTCGTAACATGATCTCTATTCTTATTACCACTGAAGGGCAGACGAACATTTCCAACCTTGCCTGCTCTCCACAGATCATCTGAATGGTGTTCTTCTTTCTGGATAGTTGTGAAAACCAGAGGCTTTGATGGCCTCCTAGTGAGCTGTTTACCTTGGGTCCTGTACCCCTCTGATCTCTGCTTCACTTCTTGTCTGGGCAGCCCACACCCTCTGCAATGGGACCACTGAGCTACTCCTTTCTCTCTGGCCTTTTGCTCTTACTATCTGTCTACTGGAGAGACTTCCCTTCTCCAGGGGCTACCATTTCAGAGTTCTCCCTCCTCAAGGCAATGAGCACAGACAGCCTTATGAGAGTCTTCAAATTCAGATGACCTCCCCTTCTCCTACCTCCTGCCCCCCACACCCCTGCTCTGACTTCTAGCAAGTGGGCCCTGGGCCCTGGGCACCGTGTCAAATGGCGAGTGTTTACTCATGAACAGAGCAGCCCCCATTGCTCGAGCTTGCCACTTGGTGAGCAAAGACACAAACGCCCACGACAAATTGCACATCACTAAGAAGCAAACTGACAAGAGTATTGAGAGAGGTGTTCAGGAGGGCCCCTGTAGAGGAGTTGAGATTCAAGCCGAAAAGTAAGCAGTTCAGAGAGCCGTGGGAGAGCGTTCCAAGCTGACAGAAAAGCAAGCGCAAAAGACCTAAGGTCGGACCTTTTGCAAAAGACCTTTTGCAAGTGCAAAAGGTCGGAAAGGCACTAAGTAGTCAGGGAGGAAAGAAAGCCAGTGAGGGGACCTGGGGAGAAGTGAAGGAGAAAGAAAAAGAAGGGCCCATGAGACTTTCCTAGTGGTCCATGGTTAAGACTCTGTGTGTCCACTGTGGTGGGTCTGATTCCTGATGAGGGATTCCTCATGCTACACAGTAAGGCCACAAAAAAAGAAGGGCCCAGGGTGCACCTTGTGTGACGTGATGGAACTGCGGAGGACTTGGAAGTAAAGAGGTACACTGGCGGTTTAGAAGGTCTCTCTGTTTGTACAGAGAAGTGACTAAAGAAGGAAAAGGCCAGCCGTGAAGACAGCCAGGTGGCCGTCGGGGTGAGCAGGTATTGGCTCAGACCAGGTGGTGATGATGGGGCAAAGGAGGAGAGCTGATGAGGGTGTGTTTGGGGTACAGAATTGACAGGCATGGTGGTAGACTAGATGTGGGGAAGGAGGAGGAAGCAGAAATCAAGGATGACTCGGTGGTTGCTCAGGGACGGGAGAGATGAATGTGCTGTTGACAGGGGCAAGGTGGGTCGGGAGGATCAAGCTGCACCAGGAGGGGACCCCAGAAGTTTTAGTTGTGTTGCGTTCGAGGTGCCTATGAGAAACAGGCAGTGGGTTATGAAACCCAGGGCTCGGAGATGCCGTCTGCTGTGTACTGACATGAACATAGGGTCCACGCAGCCTGTCCAGGTCTGAACTCTAGCTCTGCCACTTACTGTGACCCAAACAAGTTAATAACTTCTTTGTACCTCAGTGTCTCATCTGTAAATGGGGTTCATGGTATCTAATCAGGGTTGTTAGCAGCCTTAAAACCATTCCTTGAACAGTGCCTGGCACATAATAGCCAATACTTGTGAAGTAGTTTTGTTGTCATTGTTAAGATACGCACTGGGGAGGCATTAGCTTCTAGATGGGGTTTCAAGCTGTGGGTGTGGATAAGATGCCCCAGGGTGATAGCGTAGAGAAGAAGAAACACCGGGGAGCCCTGTGTTCCCCTCTGGGGAAGGGTGGCCAGAGCAGTGGGAGGAAAAACCACAATTGGATGGGCCAGGCAGGACTCCAGGAGCTGAGAGGAGAGTGTTTGCAGAAGAGGGAGGGGCTCGCAGGTAAGAGGTTGATGAGGACAGAAAAGTTTGTCGTCATTAGAAACATCAAGGTGGTTGGTGACTTGGATTCCCTGATCCAAGGAATATTCCTCAAGGAATATTGAGGACAGACGCCCAACTGCAGTGGGTCCAGGAATGAACAAGAGGCAGGGAGATGGTGTGTGTGCAGGCAGTTCTTAACAGAATGTTGGTTTTGTGAAGGGGGAGAGAGAATTAGGGCAGGAAATGGGGGGACAGGTGGGATCATGATGAGAATTCCTAGAGCATGTTGTTTTGCTGGTGGGGATGATCTGTTGGTGACAGAGCTGATAGAAGGGAGAGGGGACAGTTCCCTTGTGTCTTGACTGCTTTGAGGTGAGTCTCTCTCCCCATGAAAACATAAGCTCCTGGAGCACAGCAGCTGGGCTTATTCAGGTTTATACTTTGCTTAGTAAGTTGCATCATACCTTGCAGAAAGAGGATGAACTGAATAGAACTGAAATTTACTATACATATTTATTGATTTTTGTCTTATAGTCTAAATGCCCAGCTGAAAGTATCGACAGCTCTGGGAAAACAGCTTTACATTATGCAGGTAATTTTCCTTCTCTTGGTGGTTCAGATGGTAAAGCGTCTGCCCACAGTGTGGGAGACCTGGGTTCAATCCCTGGGTTGGGAAGATCCCCTGGAGAAGGAAATGGCAACCCACTCCAGTACTCTTGCCTGGAGAATCCCATGGACAGAGGAGTCTGGTGGGCTACAGTCCATGGGGTCATAAGGAGTCAGAGACGACTGAAGTGACTTAGCATACACGAAGAGCTAAGCCAAATGTTTGCCTAAAGTCAACCAACAACCGGCAAGTGCTGACCGGAGATCTGGACGATACTGAAATTAAACAGTATTTTAAAACACCACTTACTTAATCCATCCTGACACCGTTTCTCTTCAGTGCAGCTAAGAATCATCTGCATACTGGGTAGACGTGATTTTTCTTTCTAGAAGTGTTTGATGCCCCTGGTTGTGAGACTAGCTTTGTGATTTGCTGTGGTTTCTGTGTCTTCCTTCCCTTAGCCGCACAGGGCTGCCTTCAGGCTGCGCAAGTCCTTTGCGAGCACAAAAGCCCCATCAACCTCAAGGATTTGGTAAGTACCAGATGACCATTAGAAGTGGAGATGGACCCTGGTTTCTAGAATACCATGGGCTCCTTCTGGAGCATTTGGCAAAAGCTTGCTGCTTTCTGACCTAGCTTCTCTTGTGCAAAACAGGTTTCAGTATTAGCCCCAATTGGTCCTTAAACCGTTAATAAAACATTTTGCAGCATGCGTGTTCAGTATTTATTTCAAAGGATGGACACATGGCTTACTATCAACCTAAATATTAATAAGACTTATTTTCTTGATTTTTAATAAAAATAAGTCTAAACAGTTCTATTATTTTCTTTCGGCACCCCATATATCACCTTTGGTGCTCCTGGATAGTGTTTTCCAACTATAAAGACCACTTATAGCCTATTTTAACCTTGCTGGACTATTTCGAGAATAAATTGACATGCCTCTTGCCTCTGTTTACAGCACTGAATTTCCTGCTATAGCATGGGACTTGGCGTGTATAAGTTATACCTGAGGGGGATATTGTGAAGTGAGCATTAGAATCTGTAAATAAATTCACACTTGCTGAATCTCAGTACTTTATAGCCAAAAAGTATTATAACTTCACAGAGATAACTTTCAAGGAAATCTGAAGTTCTACTCTGAGTGAATACTTAGTCTTTAAGTAGCAGTTGTATTTTTAAATATCCCCACGTTAAAATAATTGGATATACTGTAACTTTTTTTTCCTTTGCCTATTTGAATACATTCTGCCTTAAAATTATTGTCAACCCCATATGTGGGGTATATTCAATGCAAGAAGAGAATAAGAGCTTCTCTTCATGGCCTTCATAATTGGGGTCAGGTCCCCTCTTCACCCTAAGATTGTGGAAATTGTCACCTATAAATTCTGGTATTTTTTTCCTTGGTTTTGTACTGTGATGTTGAGATTCTTAATTCATTTTGCAATTTGTATGAGCTGGTAATCTAATTTTTTCCTAAAGGAATTGTCAATTGTTATATTAAACAAACCTTTCTCTCTATCAATCTCTGTATCTTGTCATGTGTCAGTAATGGACAAATAAACTCTTAACTTATGTTTTTGATACCTAGTAAAATTATGAAAGCAAATGCTTTCCCGGAAGACAGTTGATGGCATGGCAGGATGCTAGGATACTTAGAAGAAAGTGCTTAGAGAACATGGGGCCCAGTAATGCCATGAGGAAACAACCCTTCGTTTCTCTAGAACATGGAGAGCCGTTTCTCAATGAACATGGTATACTTGCCTCAAGCCTTGACATACTTTGTGTTCCACTCTCTCTCTCATCATCACCAGACTGAGTGACAGTCAAGAGGTCGGGGTCAAGGAGCCCAAGAGCCTGGCTCCATAGGAAAAGCCCACAGTCAGTGAAATTCCATAAGAAGAGTTGTGGTAGTGTGTGATTTTGGCCTTCCGGGGGGGCAGCCTCTATTGGTGGGTCAAATATAAGGCCAGCAGGACAAGTCAGGAATAAGTACAGAAGGAATCAGGACCTTTGCAGTTCCGGTATTTAACTTCTAAATTAAAATCCTAATCTGAATTGTCTCCTAGGATGGGAATATTCCACTGCTTCTTGCAGTACAAAATGGCCACAGTGAGGTCTGTCGCTTTCTTCTGGATCATGGAGCAGATGTAAATTCCAGAGACAAAAACGGAAGGTACCACAGAATTAGAAAGCATGTGATTTCCCTGATATCCACATTCTGAGAAGTCTTCATAGCTGTACTTTGGATCATTTGTTTTAAAGCAGTTTTAACTTCTTTACTGTTTTCTGCCTTTTTTGGATAATTAAGAATCTGTTTTGACTTAAAAAAATATTTTCTCCAGACCTCTGAGAGCATCATAGCTGACTGTGTCTGTGATGACATTATTAAATGTTAAAATGGATAGACCATTTCCTTTGACTTTTCAGGCAAAATAAAAGTAAACATATTGGTTTTTTTTTTTTTTAAGTCTAAATAATGTTATAGGTTCTTTATAAAACTTGATTTGAGAAAAAGTCAAGATTTGTGCCAATCATATTTAAATTCCATCATAGTTAGAAGATTGTTATTTGACCTAATATTTTTTATGATTTAATCTGAGGTTTTATAAAATAGCTGCCCAATTTTGGTAGCATTCCACTTTGAATTTCTTGGAGTATTAAGAGTAGTACAGGTTTAACTGCACTTAATCTCCTTTTCTCTGTTTTTCAGACAAATGAAATGATTTCCTAGTGAAAGTTTCCAGATTTTGTTAGTACTGATTTTTTGTCTCCTCATTCTTTAGAACTGCTCTCATGCTGGCTTGTGAGACTGGCAGCTCAAACATCGTAGAAGCCTTAATTAAAAAGGGTGCAGACCTAAACCTTGTAGATTCTCTTGGACACAATGCCTTACATTATTCCAAACTCTCGGAAAACGCAGGAATTCAAAGCCTTCTATTATCAAAAATCTCTCAGGATGCTGGTATGTGAAAGAAAATAGCCAATGTTGTTTCAAATTTATCCCACTCCATTTTCCCCAAAGAATAAAGGAATTTGTATAATATATTATTCTTTTAAATATATTCCTGGGGAAAAATGAGTGTTGAATATTGTGTATGTTGTGTATATGGGTGTGTTTGTGTTCGAGTGTGTGTTTATATACCCCTCCTCCACCCAAAGTGGATATGAGTCATTATGGTTCTTACGTTGTTGTTTTTTTTCTCTCTCTCTCATTTTTTTTCTATAGATTTAAAGACACCAACAAAACCAAAGCAGGTATTTATCTTTGGACGAGGAGATTCTTTTTTATCATTGCTTGTGGGAATTTGAACATGTTCTGATTAAACCACCCTGTGGGCCATTAGGAAAGTGATTAAGACTAGGCTGAAACTACTTAAGAAGTAAAATATCTTTGGAATAAATGATTCATTGTAAGGTGGTAAATATTTTCTGAATGATTTAACCTGTTCCCAAAGCATGTAACTTTAAACTTGCTACTCATATGTTCATCTTTTTTCTGAAATGTACTAATATTTCCTACTGGTGTGAAAAGGTTTGATGTGATTTTTAACTCTGAGAACAACAGTGTTTTAACTACTTGCAATATCACATGAATTACAGAACTCTGTCCAATTCTGTGTTAGATAGTTAATGAAAATATGAGATTTGCCACTTTCATTTTAATTAGATCTTTTCTAAAATGTCATTCATTTTACACAAATAAAAATTGAAAAGTTTACCCTGTTACTTTGGAGTTTTTCTTAAAAACATAGTCACTATTGTTTATTAATGAGCTATGTATTTCACTATTTTATTTATAAGTCAGAGTTCTTGGAAAAATTATCATACTGAGCAAATACTTGATACTGAATTTATTTTGTACCGATTGTGTTATTTATCCATAACCTTCAGAGATGAAGTTCTCCCTTTTTCCCATATTCTTAGTCATTCCTTGGTATCTGCAGAGAATAGCAAAATCTGCAGGCACTCAAGTCTCTCATATAAAATAGTGTGGTACAGTTGGCTGTCTGTATCTGTGATTCTGGGTTATGCAGATGGTTGAATCTGTGGGTGTGGAACCTGTGGATATGGAGGGTCAGCTGTACATTTTTAAGAAAAGGATGGAAGTAATACAAAGGTTGGGGAAACACCCCTTTTTTGCATTAAGATGGGAGCTAGATTATGAACATACTCTGGGTTCTAAATTGTGGTAAACAATTCCTTATCCTCTCCTTTCCAAGTTCTGCACACCAACTTAATCTGGTTTTGTCTTGTTTTTTATTTTCTTACTTTAAAGCATGGGCTGCTAGAAGAACACTTGGAGCATGCATATTACTTTATGTTGGTAGCAGGTTTCAGAACTTGATAAAGTAAGAAGTGCATGAACTGTTGAGGTTTTTCACATTTGTTTGATGAAGCTATTTACTCAGACTTTACTAACCTAACTAACCCACCTCCATTCTTTGGACTGTGATAACTTTCAGCATGATCACGTCTCTAAAATAAGCTCAGAGAGAAGTGGAACTCCAAAAAAACGCAAAGCTCCACCACCTCCTATCAGTCCTACCCAGGTAAAAATGAAAGAAAACCAACAATGAAAAAAACATATAACAACAAAGCCATAATTTTGTCATTTTGTGTTTAGGTCAAAAAGAACTGTTTTAAAATTGACCCTTAAAGGCACATTTAAAATTTTCTTTAGCAGTGTTAAACTACAGATAGTAATATGAAGAATTTTGATTGTAGTAGGGAAATAATGTTGATTCTTACTTGTTTCAAAGCTGAAGAATTAGACTGTATCGTTTTTAGAACTTCCAAAATTCTTTAAATGTATGACAGGACCTTTTTCCTTAAGATAATAAGCTCAGTCAGAGCTCACATTAACAGCTCTAGTAAAGTAAGGAGAATGTGTGACTGGTGAAACATTAGTTGGAAATGAATTTTAGTTGGTTTATCAAACACTATTGAAATATATTTGCCTTTTATATTACATTTAAGGTTGACTAACATTAAAGCAGCTTTCATTTTTGAGCTTATAGTGATTACTGAGTAGAAGAGGAAGCTTGAATAACTATGAAATGGTAAATAAAAGCAAGCCAGGGTTTGTTGTTAAAAGAAGCATAGGCCATAAAAAGAATAATCCTTATCAAGTATTTGAGAGGAATATCTCCTTCAATAAGCAATATTAAATATGTTAGCGTATTCATTAATAATATTCTCAATATGCAATAGAAGTTTTATAAATTTGTAAAGTTAATTCTAGTAAATATAGGAGCAAAGTTCCATAGTTAATTCTACTCTGTAAACTTTCAGAAAGTATTTGAGATAGGTGAATTGTATTGAAAATATGTTATCCTTGAATTAATTGAAACTAAGTATAATTACTGTTAGATTTATTTGCATTGGTTAAATAGGCTAATTCTTTGGCATTGGAGAAGAAAAACTTTTGAAGAAGGATTCCTTATTGATGGTTTTCATTTTGGTTTTTTAGTTGAGTGATGTGTCTTCCCCAAGATCAATAACTTCAACACCACTTTCAGGAAAGGAAGCAGTATTTTTTGCTGAACCACCCTTCAAGGTATTTCTTTTCTGTGTCCAACTTATTTAAAAAAAAATCACGGAAAGATTAAAAAGGACACCATTTGTAATAGCTAAAATTTAAGAAGGTTAAAAAAAAGGCCAGTGGGTGGTGATGATGTGGAAGAACTAGAACTCTTATACTCTGTTTGTTGAATGTAAAATGATACAGCTACTGCAGCCCGCCAGGCTCCTCTGTCCATGGGGATTCTCCAGGCAAGAATACTGGAGTAGGTTGCCATGTCCTCCACCAGAGGATCTTCCCAACCCACAGATTGAACCCAGGTCTCCCACATTGCAGGCGATTCTTTACCATTTGAGCCACCAGGAAAGCTCACAGCTATCTGGAAAACTATTTGACAGTTTCTGTAAAAGTTCAATATACACCTAACATATCATCTAGCCATTCACTCATAGATGTTTACCCAAGAGAAATTAAAATATGTCTCAAAAAGTACACAAATGTTTATAGCATCTTTTTTCAAATATCCCCAAACTAGAAATAGTCCAAATGTCTTACAACAAGTGAATGGATAAAGATAATGAGATATATCCATATATAAAAGTATGACTCAGCCATAAAAAGAGAATGAAGTGCTGGCCAAGCAGTATCATAGATGAATCTGGAAACCATCTTGCTGAATGAAAGAAGCTAGGCTCAAAGAAGTTCATCCTTTGTAACATTCCATTTATGGGAATTCTAGAAAATGAAAAAAGGAGAGTAGTGTGATTGCCTGGGAATGGCAGGGATTGGCGAATGAGGCATGAGGAAACTTAAGAGGTAATGGGAATATTCTGGATCTTGATTATAGTGGTATCTTGGGTGTATATCTGTTAAAACTCCTCAAATTAAAAGCTTTCAATGTATATACTTTATTGTACTGTAATAGAGTTGAAAAATAAAAATAAGCGCTTATTTTTTAAGTGAAAATAAAGCTTTTGTTATGATAAGCACTTGCCAAAAATGAGCCACTCTATTTTTAGCATTTGAGCCTTTACAAAAGTTCCTTTGCTGAAAAATTATCTCACTTATCATGATCTGTGGCTTATCTAAATAAAACTTAGTAATTTCTGGCAAGTAACTGTATTTTGTTTTGGAATGAGAGTTTGGCTTTGAACTTATAAGAATTTTTCCAATATATTAAAAGGCAGATATTCGGGGATACAGGTTTAGAGGAAGCCTTTAGGGGATTGTCAGTCCACAGCCATAAGAATTCTTATTCCCTTTATAAAATTACCTTTATTTTCCCTGACAGGTCTCATTGATTACCATTTCTCATAAAAGCAATTTCTATATTAATGGTTTATTGATAAAGTGATAAAGCTAAAAATACTTCTAATGTATTTTAGTATATTAGCCAGATAAGTAAAACTTCTATTTGTCTCTATTATGAAAGTAGTATTCACAATCTCAAGTTTTAGCACACAGCACACTAAATTAGCTATTATGTAATTTTATTATAATCTTCAAAGACTTTTATAATATTCATGAGAAGTTTCACTTTGTAATATTTTGAGAATATATCCTTAAGGACCTCTAAATCAAAATTTTACCTCAGGGGTTAATTGTTGCTTTTATGTACTTATATTTTAAAGTCTCTTCTTTCCTGGAGATAGTCTATTTTCATAGTGGGATCACACCAACCTGTGTCAACTCAAGGAGGAAAATTTGCTGGACTCTTGTAGAGTGTTGCATTCAGGAATATATTTTAAGTCATTTTTGTGTTCCAGCAGGCTGAGATTAGTTCTATACGAGAGAACAGAGACAGACTAAGTGACAGTACTACAGGTAAGATGAAGAGGCACGTGTTTTTGTTCCCATGACTGGTCTCTATTTCATGTCCCTTTAAGAGAGCAAAGGCCAAGAAGAGGTGCCCTGTCTGGGGCAGTCAGAGAACCTTGGGTACCACCCAAACACTGCCAGTATTTCACAGTCTGATGCTGTCTATCTATACGAGAGAACAGAGACAGACAAGTGACAGTACTACAGGTAAGATGAAGAGGCACGTGTTTTTGTTCCCATGACTGGTCTCTATTTCATGTCCCTTTAAGAGAGCAAAGGCCAAGAAGAGGTGCCCTGTCTGGGGCAGTCAGAGAACCTTGGGTACCACCCAAACACTGCCAGTATTTCACAGTCTGATGCTGTCTACTTCAGCAGGCTTTCCCGTAGATGTTAAGGAGTCCCTGAGCTTGGGTATGAATAAAGAAATCTCTGTTTTCATCTGGTCCTAATTTAGCATTGGCACTTCCTTCAATGATGAATGTAGACAGTAAGCCCCCATAGTGTTAGCACATCAGTGATTTTGACACCAAGAGAACTCACAGATGGTATATCCCCTTACTGTTATTACAGATATCTTGAAAGATCATTTATAGCATCTCTACTAGAAACTATGCAGTTAGGAGACCTGCTTCTAGACCTTGTTATTTGGTGGGTTACTAAAGAGGCCTGCCAATTGCTGTAGCTTTTTATGCATTTTAAGACACTGTTTTGAGATGAGGTCCACGGGCTGTGAGCTGCCAGCTAGTGGCCCTCCTTGCAACTGAGCAGCAGGTTATTTCTTGAAGAGAGAGCCAACTGAGCACCTCCACAGCTGCCATAATTGAACTTTTCTACTTTGGATTTTAAACAGACCTGAAAAGAGTGTCAGTGAAATCATATACGATCATATTGTCTTCAAGGAGGTTTGATTCATTGTATTGAGTTCATCCTGTTGCTTTACCCTTTAAGAATGTAGTACAGTACCTAAATTAATCTGAAATGTGAAGTAGATTATTTCAAAAGCCCCTTTTTCACTCCAGCACTCAGCTTCTCAATCTGTTACGCATATCATATGTGCTTGGAGCACTTAAAGAATTTAGACATATAAACACATTATTGATTGGGGAATTTTTGCAGAAATTAATGCTTGAGATGTTAATACAGCTCCAGTTAATAATGTGTTAAGAAATGTTCCTGGTAGAAAACAATGTTAATATAACTGCACAACTGTCAATTGGATATTTTAAAAGCCATCCATCCTATCTTAGAAGTACTTTTTGTTGCTTAGAATTACCCTCCTGCTCCCAAATCCCCTGATTCATTCCAAGCTGACCAGACTGTATGTCAGGAACACTCATAAAGCTGTGGTTTAGGCCCCAGATTATCATTAGTAAGCATTTTTGTGAAGAGATATCATTTTGCATCCTTCCAAATTAAGACTCAAGTTTTCATCCTTGCATTAGGTTGTGAGAAATTTTTTAAATAGTGGTGAAATTTGGATCAGTGCTCTTCAGATCACACTGTTCATCAGAGTGTGGTCTCTAAACTGTTGCCAGTCTAAAATTTTTTTTAAAAAAAGGGATTACTCCAGAAAGTCATCCAGTCAAGCACACTGTTTCATCCACCTGACGGTTTTTGTTTTTTTTTTTCCATAGGAAGACTTTCTGGGTGCAGGAAGCAGTACATTGAGTGACATTCTGCAGCACATTTCTTGTCTTGTCTCAGTGAGAACTTTGAGTAGCATAGCTGTACATGTTATTTCAGCATGATAATCAGTAGAATGTCAAACAGTTGTCGTTTACCAGCAGTGTTTATTGTGGGATTCGGAGACTCCTGTTTCATGCAGGGGTGGTCAGCAAATGCCTTAAGGAAGAGGCAGGGTCTGATGTGGGTCTTGAAGGATGCCTAAGAGTTATACAGCCAAAGAGATGCTACCAGGGCAGTCGTATGGATGAAGAATTAAAGCAGCAGCCCTGTGTTGAGTGTAGAGAGGGTGTGAAGCTGATGTAAATGGGATACTGGGGGGAAGACACGATGGGTCATACACCTGAAAAAAAGTAGATTGGCGCCAGATCCGAGAGGCCTTAATCCAGATAAAGGAAGTGGGAGATTATTTTTGGAGGAAGAGCAATTAAAGCACTTGAACCAAAGGCATGACCCCATCAAAGTATGTTTTAGGAAGATTAGGCAGACAGTGTTGTTGGTACAGGCTACATTTTCACTAGAAGAGAAAGATTTGTTAGAAAGCCGTTTGTACAGATACAGGTATGGTGATGAAGTCTGAACTAGGGTAATGGGCATGGGGATAAGTAGTGAACCAGATACCAGAGATCTTTCTCAAAGGATTCATAGAGTGAGATGTATAGGGCATGGGAGGAATAAAAAACAACCAAGGTGTGGCACTTGTCAAGTGAACAGAAACTGATGAAATCCATCAGTTTTCAGATGAGTTTATTTGTATCTAGGCATCTAGTATTGTGCTAGGGAATGAGGAGACCCCAGTACTTGAGAATTTCCATTCATCTATCTAGCTGTAGGGGGCTTTCATCCCTAGTCTGGATGAGAAAGAAGAAACTGGATTGGATAGAAAGTGAGTTTGTTAGAGGTCAGAGATAAAACAGTTAACTTTTTAAAATATTATTTTAAATTGCCTTTCTCTTTCCTAAGGTGCTGATAGCTTATTGGATGTAAGTTCTGAAGCTGACCAGCAAGATCTTCTTGTCCTATTGCAAGCAAAAGTTGCTTCTCTTACCTTACACAATAAGGAATTACAAGATAAATTACAGGTAGGTAAATAGATCACTACCATAGTCTATTCAGTTGGGTCAAGCTATTGGATTTCTCAGGGTTAGTTGTTAACAGCTGTTGTTATCTTCATGGCCCCAAGCACAGTCTCATTCCAGGGCTCTTGTCTGCATAGGCATATTGGTTTCCCTGACTCTTACCTGTTTTTGTTTCATTGTATGGCTTTTCTTTGAAAACTTAAGAAAAGGGGTTGCTCCAGGCCCCAGGCCCGTCGAGGCTGTGTTCCCAGTGGAGGAACAGCTGGCGTTTTGCCTCTGTGGGTGCCTTCTCTCCTGATAAGAGCTTTCCTTTCTCGCTAGATAAATGAGATGTCCAAGGAAGTCACCAAGTTGAAGGAGGCCCTGAATAGCCTCTCACAGCTCTCCTACTCTGCCAGCTCCTCCAAGAGGCAGAGCCAGCAGCTGGAGGCGCTGCAGCAGCAGATCAAACAGCTGCAGAGCCAGCTGGCGGTGAGTGGGCCTGTTTCCACTGCTGGCTGGGGGTTGGGGGTGGGGCACAGGTGGGAGCGAGCAGAAAGCTGCCCAGCCTAAAGAGTGTCGTGCTTCAGTGAGCAATTGACTAAGGACCTTTAGGTGAGGGCCAGAGAGGGAGCTGGTGAGATGTGTATAAGAGACAGATTATATAGTTAGTATGATATATATGACAATAGTTAGCTATATGCACACCATATATATTCATTTAATAAAGTTGATCATTTCGCAGATTTAAGAATGTGGTAAGAAGTAGGGCAACTACAATAATATGAGAAAGAAAAATTTGAATCAGAAGCTCTGCAGCCAAAAGAGGTCTTGGCGTTTTTAAAGTGGCAAACATAATCTGTCCTTGGAGAGCACAGAATAAGCTTGGTGTTAAGTCCGACTCTTGTGTCCCAGACCATGTGTTTTCATGGGGCAAGAGGACGTATGCAGAATGATACTGCTGCTCCCCCATACTCAAGGTTTGGATTTGCTCCCCGACTGCAGTTGCTTGCTCATCTAACCACACCTTTGGTGTCATTTCATTCTTGTCTTCTTTCCAGGCCAAAACACCCAGGGAGGGGGAAGCAGACCTGAGCTTTGACTCTTACCATTCTACTCAAACTAACTTGGCCCCATCCCTGGGCAAACCTAGTGAAAACCCTCCTCTAGACTCCAAACCGTCTCCATCTGTCATAACACATTCCTCAAGTAAATCCACTCTCGACGGTGATGTCAGAATCCAGCAACTCCAAGAGGTTTTACATGACTTGCAGAAGAGACTGGAGAGCTCTGAAGCGGAGAGGAAACAGCTGCAGGCCGAGCTCCAGATCAGGAGGACAGAATCAGTGTGCTTAAACAACACCGAGATCTCCGAGAACGGCTCCGACCTCAGCCAGAAACTTAAGGAAACTCAGAGCAAGTACGAGGAAGCTATGAAAGAAGTCCTGAGTGTGCAGAAGCAGATGAAGCTGGGCCTGGTCTCACCGGAAAGCGTGGACACTTACTCACACCTGCATGAGCTGAGGATCACCGAGGAAGAAATGGACATGCTCAAGCGGGACCTCCAGGGCGCCCTGGAAGAAAGTGAACGAAATAAAGAGAAAGTGAGAGAGTTAGAGGAGAAGCTGGCAGAAAGGGAGAAAGAGGCAGTATGCAGCCACCAAGGGAGGAGTATGAGGAAATGAAAAGTTCCTATTGCACGGTGATTGAGAACATGAATAAGGAGAAAGCATTTTTGTTTGAGAAATACCAAGAGGCACAAGAAGAAATCACAAAACTGAAAGATACATTGAAAAATCAGATGACCCAGGAGGCGGGTGATGAAGCTGAGGACATGAAAGAGGCCATGAACAGGATGATCGATGAGCTCAACAAGCAGGTGAGTGAGCTGTCCCAGCTGTACAAAGAGGCCCAGGCAGAGCTGGAGGATTACCGGAAGAGGAAGTCTCTAGAAGATGTCACAGCTGAATATATCCATAAAGCGGAGCACGAGAAGCTGATGCAAGTGACCAACGTATCCAGAGCCAAGGCCGAAGAGGCGCTGTCCGAAATGAAGTCTCAGTATTCAAAAGTGCTAAATGAGCTGACCCAGCTCAAACAGTTGGTCGACGCACAGAAAGAGAACTCTGTCTCCATCACAGAGCATTTGCAAGTGATAACCACTCTGCGGACCGCTGCCAAAGAGATGGAGGGAAAAATAAGCAGTCTGAAAGAGCACCTGGCGAGCAAGGAAGGGGAGGTGGCGAAGCTGGAGAAACAGCTCCTAGAGGAGAAGGCGGCCATGACCGACGCGATGGTGCCCCGGTCTGCCTACGAGAAGCTCCAGTCATCTTTGGAAAGCGAAGTGAGTGTGTTGGCTTCAAAATTAAGGGATTCCGTGAAAGAGAAAGAGAAGGCCCATTCAGAGGTTGCCCAGATTAGAAGTGAGGTCTTGCAGATGAAAAGGGAAAAGGAAAACATTCAGACTCTCTTGAAATCCAAAGAGCAGGAAGTAAATGAACTTCTGCAAAAATGCCAGCATGCTCAGGAAGAACTCACAGAAATGAAGAGACATTCCGAGAGCTCCTCAAAACTGGAAGAGGATAAAGACAGGAAGGTTGGTGAGACTGCTGCTATTGAATTTCTAGCTAGCAAACGCTAGCACTTGGAACCTTCATTTACTGAAGTTAGCAGTTTTAGTATTTGTTAGCACTAAGCTATTGTGAAAGCGCTAAGGCTCCCCACAGGACTCCATCTGTCCCCAGTGCCACATTAAAAATAGTAGGGTGGACATTTATTTAAAAAGAGAGTGAGAAAGCCCTCATCTACTTCTTCCCTCACACCAGAGCATTTTCAAATGTGTGGTACGTATTTTCCCCTTAAAAATTATTTTACAGAAGCTCTGCCAAGTGTCAGGGGCCAGAAGTGAACCCACCAGCTGAGAAGTATTTGTGGTCCATCTTAAACTTCTATTCTTTTGGAATCCAGACAGATTTCCTCTGTCATATGAAAATCAATTACTGCCAGACTTGATATTGCTTCCCTAAACCCCATGAGCTTTCCCTTGAGTCAGTGTAAAAGCCCTCCCTGGTCCTCAGTTTCAAAGGTGTACAACAGGAGAGAAAGGGAGGAATGTGGGGGGCCAGGCAACCCGGGATGGGCTGAGCAAGGAGGAAGGCGGAGAGTAAGGAGAGAAGTGAAGCATGCTTCTGTGCTTGGGTCTGCTCTGCATCCCCAGATGCCAAGTCTCCTGGGTTAGATGTTGTGAATGGCATTCACTAGAGAATTATTTATCTTTTATTCCTTTATTATAATGAATGTTTCCAAAGAGCTTCCAAAGCCGTGGGGGTGGGGATTGGCTTCACTACAAGGTAGGATATCAGAGATACCTGGGTTCCCAGAACTTATTTCTGATTGCCTATGGCAGCAATAGGGAACAAAGCCTAGCTGGCTCCAAATATAGAATACCTGAAATTCTGTTTTTATTTTATTTTTTAACAGTCCCTCGTCTTAAGGGTGAAAGAAGGGAATCCACATAACAGCTGTTGTTATCTTCATGGCCCCAAGCACAGTCTCATTCCAGGGCTCTTGTCTGCATAGGCATATTGGTTTCCCTGACTCTTACCTGTTTTTGTTTCATTGTATGGCTTTTCTTTGAAAACTTAAGAAAAGGGGTTGCTCCAGGCCCCAGGCCCGTCGAGGCTGTGTTCCCAGTGGAGGAACAGCTGGCGTTTTGCCTCTGTGGGTGCCTTCTCTCCTGATAAGAGCTTTCCTTTCTCGCTAGATAAATGAGATGTCCAAGGAAGTCACCAAGTTGAAGGAGGCCCTGAATAGCCTCTCACAGCTCTCCTACTCTGCCAGCTCCTCCAAGAGGCAGAGCCAGCAGCTGGAGGCGCTGCAGCAGCAGATCAAACAGCTGCAGAGCCAGCTGGCGGTGAGTGGGCCTGTTTCCACTGCTGGCTGGGGGTTGGGGGTGGGGCACAGGTGGGAGCGAGCAGAAAGCTGCCCAGCCTAAAGAGTGTCGTGCTTCATGAGCAATTGACTAAGGACCTTTAGGTGAGGGCCAGAGAGGGAGCTGGTGGGTTCCCAGTCATTACCTGCAATGAGAATGTGTTCCATGTGTCACTGGGAAGGGAGGAGTCTGCGGGATAGTGGCAGGAGCCTTTTTGCCTTGTTCCCTTTTCCACTCATGTGCTCCCCTTTCTCCGTTTTTCTGCTTCAGTAGTTACCATCTCTGGCAGCGGCTCAAGATGTTTCTTATTAGGGGGCCAGGATGTCTGGTGGTTGTATATCCACATGTCTGAAGCTGCTTCTTGGCCCCTCTTCTGATTTCACCCAGTAAAAAGCTCTTTCATGTCTGTATTCATTTCTGGTGGCTGTTGTAACAGAGCGACGGAAACTTGGTTTAAAACAACACAGATTTATTACTGACAGTCCTGGAGATCATAAGTTCAAAGAAATCAGTTTCACAACAGTAAAGTCAAGGTCTCAGCAGGCTGGTTCCTTCTCATGGCTCTAGGGGAAAATCTGGTTGTCTTTTCTAACTTCTGGCAGCTGCCTGCTTTCCTTGGCTCGTGGCCCCTCTCTCATCCCCAAAGCACCTCACTCCAGCCTCTGGTTCTGTCCTTCCATCTCCTCCTTCCACCTTTGACCTTTTTGCCTCCTCTTATAGGACCCTAGTAATCACATTTAAGGTCCACCCAGATAATCAGTATAATCTTTCTTTGCATCTCAGGATCCTTAATCTAAAAGATCCCTTTTGGCTGATAGTTAACATTTATAGATTCTAGGGATTAGGCCATGGGCATCTTTGGAGGGCCTTTCAGGTTGAGAGACTGAGAGGCCAGGGTGGTGGGTGGTTCCTCCACGTGGATACTGAAGTCAACCAAGCGTTGACAGAAGCAGGACCAGAAAGGAAGACAGTGATCAGAAGACAAAGCTGTAGAATATGTAAAGTTTTAATTGTTGCGAGCTCACTCAGTTATATTCAACTCTTTGTGACCCTGTGGACTGTAGCCCTCCAGGCTCCTCTGTCCATGGGATTTTCCAGGCACTAGTACTGGAATGGGATCCATGTCCTCCTCCATCTCCCCCACCAAGAGACTGAACCCGAGTCTCCAGCATCTTCTGCACTGGCAGGCACATTCTTTACCACTGAGCCATCTGGAAAGCTCTTTAGTTGATGAGGGTATGTAATGTTTTCTACATGAAGATTAGGTCACCCTGGACTGTTGCTGACTTCCATTTACGTGAACTTGGATTTTGTGATTTCTTCAGTACAGGTCGATGCTAGTGAATTCAGGTTTCTACAGTCCTTACTCCATCTGGCCACAAAGTTCAAAACCAGCTTTTTTATGTTACCAGCTCTAGCAGTGGAGTCGGAGTCAGGGAAGGAGAAGATGCTCTTGACTGTTTTGCAAGTTATTTTTCTGATCAAGTGGTTATCACAGACTCATAAAGTAATAATGGTTTATATAGTCATTCTTACAATTATCCAACATGCATTTAATGAGCTTCTATGTATCAGTAATGTACCAGGTGTCCATGATATAAAAATGAATAAGACACAGCCCCTCCTTTCATGGAATATAATGGCTCACTGTGTCTCAGTGTGGTAAGCATTTGTTGAGAGATGACCAACATGCTGTGAGTGTAGAAAGGTAATGTGCATAGCCAATCTGGGTAAGTCTTGGAAGGCTTCCTGCAGGAAGTGATGCTTGTACTGAACCTCAAATGAGTAGGAGGCAGCAAGGATGTGGCATTTAGCTGGTCCGTGGTTGCTGTAGCAAGCACAGTTCCAACGGAGTGGAGGTGTGGAGTGTGGACGGCTGGAGGCTGACTGCTGGAGAAGTGAACTAAGGAGCTAGGTGTCTGCAGGAGCTGAAGAGAAACAGTGGGAGGCAGGGGAAGCCTAATGCAGATTTGCTAGAAAGACAAGAGCTGGAGGCGGAGGAGTGGGATGCTTTCAACTGAGATCTTGGAGATGATGACAGGCAGGGAGGTAACCATAAGAGTGGTGGCTGGAAGGAAGAGAGACAGGTCATGAAGCTGAGGTTGAGGGACCGAGAGGCCAGGCTGGTGGGTGGCTCATCCATGTAGATACTGCAGTCAGCCAAGCAAGGACAGAAGCAGGACCAGAAAGAAAGACAGTGATCAGAAGACAAAGCTATAAATGATGGAGTGGCAGGAACCAAGAGGTGGGAGGAATCGGCACAGAGAGCGCTACCAAGTACACTTCCTAGTGGCATGAGCTTCAAAGATCGAGGTTTCCAAGGCTGTCCCTGAACGGGAAGGATAGCTCATATCTGACATTGATGGGAACGTGGTAAGAATAGACACTGATGGACTTCAGTTGATTTTTTAAGTGATCCATATGTGATAGTTTCCATTTCCATCAGGAAACAGGAAGAAAGGCCTCTTCTTAGAAGAGCTAAGAGCCAAGTTGAGATCCTTGAAATAGTCCCTGAGAGGAACTGGAATATTGCAGCAAGAAGAAATAAAAGCATTAACAGCTGTGCTGTGAGGGGCCATTTGAGATTGGGGTCATCACCCTGTTCACCTACACTGACAACTAAATCACTGAATTCCCCAGGGATTACATACCACTGGCCACACAGTAGGTGATCAACAACTTTTTATAAGATTACATTTTAAAAATTAAATTAATAAATATTTGGTCATTGTAGAGAAATTGAAAGATTTAAAACAAAAACCAACTTTGAAAAAGCTACCCTAGATACACATTGTCTATAAATTAACCACTCAGAGACAGTAAGTGCATTTGATGTAGTCCTTGACCTGTTGTTTACTTTGTGTGAATACATTTGCCTAAGTATGTGTACATATATTTGTTTAAACAAACATGGGGATTATCAACTACTTTTTACAGGAATTTTCTTCTGGAGTTGACATATGCCAAGATATGAAAGATTTTTTTTCCCCTAAGAATATTGACAAGTGTTCCAAACCACACACCTTATCAGGTCCACAGCAATTTCAGAAACTTCCTGTGCTAGTTGCTGGAAGGAATCACTAGGGAACATTTGGCCACAGCCTTCTCCTAGGATTTTTTTGAAGGTTTCCTAAGCCCCTGATGATGGTTGAGATGGTAAAGAATCTGCCTGCGATGCTGGAGACCTGGGTTCAATTCCTGGGTCGGAAAGATCCCCTGGGGAAGGGAATCTGGAGTAGGGAATGCCTACTTGCCTGGAGAATTCCATGAATAAAGGAGCCTGGTGGGCTCCAGTCCATGGGATCTCAAGAGTCAGACATGACTGAGTGACTCACATAGTACAAGCTCTTGAACAGTGTCAAATTGTCTCTTTCTAGGAATGCAAGAAACAACACCAGGAAGTGATATCTGTTTACAGGATGCATCTTCTGTACGCTGTGCAGGTATGATGTCAGGGATCCTAAAGAGACACTGCAGCAGGGCTTGTCCAGATCCTCGTCCTGAAACTAGCAGAATGGAGGAGAATTTGAAAAGGTGGATTTTCAGTGGAAAGCTTTTTCAAATACCTTCTGCTTTGCTTTGCATTTTGTGTTGGGAGCCCCTTCCCCTGTTCACAGGGAGCTGCCTCCTTTGTTGACTGCTGAATGAGGAGGTTGCCATTGCACACCCCACCCCCACCCAATCAGGAGAAGGAGCCTGGGGGTCACTTTCTGGGCCTGAGGATATTTGCTGAGTCATTGGTGCCGTCACATTCCTGGGATGGTCAGTGTGCTGAGACTGGCCGGGCTCTCATTTTCTGTTAAGGCTCTAGAAACCCTTTGTTGAGGGCTCTCCTGGGAGACCCAGCCTCCGTGTCCTCTGGAGCAAAAAGATCAGGGCCCTCGCTTTGCCTCAGTTACTCCTGGAAATGTGGGAATGGTAGGGCTCACATTTCCTGGGAAGATCAAGGGAGACAAATAAGGGCTTCTGCCTGCCAGTCATCTCACTCCGTAGGTGAGGCAGTGCCAGGATTTAGGCTCTAGTGAGTGTCATTTTGTTTTATTTTAAATCTTTTTGACATTCACTTTTCTAACAAGCATTCAACCTCCCCTCTGCCCCTATTGTTTTCTGCATTTTGAGGCTCCTATGGGACAGCAGCCTCTGTCTTTTATTCATCTCCTTCCTCGCCAACCCCCCCAACGTCCCACGTGAGTTGTGTCCAAGGCATGATATCATAGGTTATTCTAATGAGTGTCTTGTGTTGGAATTTTCTAGGGCCAGATGGATGAAGATGTCCAAAAAGTACTGAAGCAAATCCTTACCATGTGTAAGAACCAGTCCCAGAAGAAGTAAAGTGGATTTCTTGGCAGGACACCGGCCCCTTGTTGTCCACCCTTGTGTTACATCCGGAGTTGTCAGCAGCCGCTGCCATTGTTCTCATTCGTGGTATCACTGTGACCCTTAATAGAACTTCTTCCCTTTCCAGAGACTTCTGAGGACAGGTCCCTGGAGAAGACTGTCCTCCTTAGAACCGCTGAGAGACTTCAGAGCAGCAGAGGGGAAAGATGCTGTCACCCCCCGCTTCTGACCAGAGCTGGGATCAGTCTCGCTCAGGAGTCTGGTTCCTGCACTGGCCGTGGGCTATCTTCCCTGGTACCTGCCTAGCTAAGGGGCTCCATGGCTGCATGACACGACGCCCCATGCAGCCTTTCTTCTGTTCCTACACTTGGGCCGTGCCATCCAGCACAGCAGGGTTCTCTTTACCTTTGGTTTCCTACCCCCCACAACACGATTTAATTTCTAACCAAATTAGTATGACACTAGTTATGCGCTATGTGCTTAAGATCCTTTATCGCGATATCCTGTGGATTTTAAAACTTTAATTCCATCTTTTTTCCCATCTGCCTTATATTTCTCACCACCCTGCTTGTCAATCTTACAATCAGATGAGCACTATTAACTTAAATATGAAGTTTAAAAACAAAAGCAAATTGTCCTTAAAAGTTCTTTCTTAAGTACATCGCTGACATGTTGCAAATTTTCTATGCAAACTTGCCTCCTGCTGTTTGTTATCCACGAAGCTCAGGAAATCCAAACATTTGTGTTTCAACAAGGGACAGTAAACTGTGTGTTTACAGCCAAAAGAAATGCCTCATAGTTTTTAACCTCAATTTTTTAAAAGTGTTTTTTTTTTCCTGTACAATATTTTTATTGGCTCTTAAAGATGTTTTCATATCTAAATCCCTAAGTAAGTGAAATTTACATTAGACTATATTAACAAAGTATTTTTTAGGTAATCATGCTTAAGACTTTATATGCATAACTTTTTTCTCCACATTTTCAGCTATAGCAGAAGGTGGTTATATATTCCACTCAAAATGAGCTGCCAACACCCCTAAACTTCTGCCATTTGTTCTTAGGACTGTAGCACGTCTTTAAATATAGTACATCCTCTTTAGCCCATTGAATATTTCTGAATGCCCCAGCTCTACCAACACCTGTAAATTACCTCGGGAAGGACTGTGAGTACCAGTGGGTTTTTCAACTTTGAAACAAAAAATCCTGGTAAACATTACAGTGCCTAGCCGAGGTCTTGGGAGAAAACATCTCTGTTCCCTGTACTTTCAGGTTAAAAATGTTTCTGACTTGCTTGCAGCTTCCTTATGGCCTTGATCTTATTGAGGGATGTTAACTGCAGACAGAAGTCTCTAACGCTGAGAACTGCTGAGGGAAGGCCGGCTCTGACTGGGCTGCCTGTGCTCAGAGGCCACTCAGCAGCACCGTGCTGAATGAGGGCCAGCGACAGCGAAGCAGAAAGGGCTTTCGAACTCGGTGTTACTTTTCTTAAGTTGTTTATAGTTCAGCAATTTCGAACATGCTCCAGAGAAAAATGTGAAATGACTTTCTGTCACAGCACTTAAGAAAACACAAAACCACCCTCCCCACCCCCACACAGAAATGCTGCAGAGTGTAAGACTTGAGACATTTTGTAGGACGCCTGACAGAGTGTAGCCTTTTCTCTTGTTTCAGGATGCATATTTATTTCAAGTACTCTGGTTAAATACTGAAGTTACATGCTGTAGTTTAGCCTTTTGCCTTTGTAATTTACAGAAAAGTATTGCAGAAAATAAACTTTTGTTTCGTTTTGCATCTCCCTTGATTTTGGGCGCCTTCATTAGCATGCCCGGTAAGGCTTCTGAAGATCAGCTCAGTAGCACTTCAGGGCGACGGTTTTTATACCCTGTGTCATGTTCAGCAGGTGGCCATTGTCTGCGATCTCTCACGCAACATGTCATACCATTCCCGTCTTCTAGCTCCTGGGACTACCTTGAACTCTGCCCCAGTCATCAGTCACTTTTGGACACTTGCATCACAGTTATTTCATTGAAAATTGCCTCTCAGTTGATCTGCAGTCTTTTTGTTGTTTTTTTTTTTTTAACTATTTAAAAGCCTCCATTAGATTTTTTTTTCCCTCTTCTATTTTGAAAAAAAAAAAAATGTATGCTAAGTCACTTTAGCCCTGTCTGACTCTTTGTGACCCTGTGGACTGTAGCCTGCCAGGCTCCTCTGCCCAAGGGATTCTCCAGGCAAGAATACTGAAGTGGGTTGCCACACCCTCCTCCAGGGGATCTTCCTGACCCAGGGATCAAACTTGTGTCTCTCATGTCTCCTGCATTGGCAGGTGGGTTCTTTACCACTAGTAACACCTGGGAAACCTGAAAACATACGCATGGTTTATTTTTAAAAAGTCAAATACATTATCCTGTCACATTACAAAGTTAATTCATTCCTGAAAAAAAAACCCTGTAGGGTGACTTCTTCGGAGAAGGCAATGGCACCCCACTCCAGTACACTTGCCTGGAAAATTCCATGGACGGAGGAGCCTGGTAGGCTGCAGTCCATGGGGTCGCTAAGAGTCAGACACGACTGAGTGACTTCACTTTCACTTTTCACTTTCATGCATTGGAGAGGAAATGGCAACCCACTCCAGTGTTCTTGCCTGGAGAATCCCAGGGATGAGAGAGACTGGTGGGCTTCTGTCTATGGGGTTACAGAGAGTCAGACGCGACTGAAGTGACTTAGCAGTAGCAGAGTGAATTCTTGCAGGTTGAAATAATAATTGAAACACCAGATGGCAATGAAATGGGTACAATTATTTAAGTAGCTCACATTCTTCATAGCACAGTGTAACAAGGCCATCTCCCTTTGCTCACAACACAGTTCTGCTGCCTCTCAGCTCCTGCTGCCAAGGCATACCATAATACTCGACTGAACCTTTGCTCACCTCCCTCTGAAAAGAAAAAGGACAAAAGATACCAATGAAAATAATGCAAAAATATAATGTCTGAGGCTACTGTTATTTTAAGTTATCAAGTGCATGCTCCCTAAAAAGAGCTTACCTTGATAGGCCAACCGTTCCACTCAAAAAATAATTTCTTGGGGAAACTCATGAGGATTTAACCTAGATAAATCCAAACCGGATTCTTAAATGGAAAGAACTGTCATATGCCAACGGCAGGGTAAGAAAAGAAATAGTCATCCCTCGATGATTCTATATCACAGTATATTAGGATAAATGAGATAAACTGAAAGTAAGTAGGATAAATGAGATAAACTGAAAGTAAGACTCTCCTTCTGATCCTTAGTTGACTTCCCCAGAAGCAACAACTATTTAGTTTCTCGAATGACTTAAGACAGTCTGTGTCTACATGTATTGGATCTTAATGAACATTTTGGCCACCCTTTTACTTTCCTCTTTAAATATGGAAACTTCATTCATTCTTCAGGGCCATGCTTTTTCCACCTAAAATATCCAAGATTGTTGTTTGTCAGCACACAAATCTCATCCTTTTTAACTGCTGCCTAATGTTTCATAGTATGATTGTGCTGTATTTTATTAAACTAGCTCCTATTGATGGGCATTTAGTCTACTTCCAGTATTTTACAGCCCTAAAACTGATGTGATGACTATGCTGTGAATAAATGTCTGTATGTATATGTGTGAGCACTGTTTGGGTAATTTTCAAATTGTCTGTTTGCACACTGGCCTCCATCAGGTGATACAGGAATGCAGAGAAGGAAAAAGTAGAATAGCATGTGGATCATCAGTCAGTGAGAAAGCATGGCCTTTTTCTTCACATGGGTTACATAAGAGTCATCAACTTGTTTTTCTTACGTAAACTTTCAGACTGACTCCAAAGCCTTTAATAATTCAACTCACCAATCTTAAGATCAACACATGATATGCTGTGTGGGGAAAATGCTCCCAAAATACGTTGACACATGACCTTTTGCCATGTGGCATAACTGGAATGCTGGGTGCTGACAGCCGTTGAAACACCACCCAGCCAAGATGAGGGTGATGTAAGGTTTAAAAGGCAGACTGCAAGGCAGAGACTGAGCTGAAACAAGCAATAGACAGAGGCATTCACGGGAGCAGTTTCTGTTCACCTGCTCAGGGCAGGGAACTGTCAAGCATTCAGGGAGTGTGTGGCACATTTGTGAAGCAAAGGACAAAAGCGCGTTGATGACAGTCGCCATAATTGGGCCAACAGGAGCTGGTAGGGAGCAATCAATGAGGGTGGGTTCCAGTAGATGAAAAGGCTCCTTTGAGGAGTAAATCCTTAAGAGATGGAGGTGGGTAGAAGGGAAGAGTCATTTCTGCACACTCACTATAAGCCAAGCCCGAAGAATGGGAAGAAACTATTTCAAGAAGGGTGACTGGATGTACCAGATTGTTAGTGGAGAATGTGGAGGGGAGAGAGAGGAGCAAGACACAGTCAAATAATGTAGGATTTAACAAAGGAGAAGGGTAGTAAGAGTTACCTGTTTGTCACCATCAGATGTTTTTAAACCTATACATTTATGTCAGGTTAAATTGCACCCCACTCCAGTACTCTTGCCTGGAAAATCCCATGGACGGAGGAGCCTGGAAGGCTGCAATCCATGGGGTCGCTGAGGGTCGGACACGACTGAGCGACTTCACTTTCACTTTTTACTTTCATGCATTGGAGAAGGAAATGGCAACCCACTCCAGTGTTCTTGCCTGGAGAATCCCAGGGACGGAGGAGCCTGGTAGGCTGCCGTCTATGGGGTCGCACAGAGTCAGACATGACTGAAGCGACTTAGCAGCAGCAGCAAACACACTCTTCATACGCAGAATAACACCCTCCCAAAGAGGCTCATGTCCCAGTTCCCGGGAATTTAAATAGTTTATGTTATATGGCAATGGAAAATTAAGTTCTCAGATAGAATTAAAGTTGTTAATCAGCTGACCTGATTAGCCTGATACAGAGATTATCATGGGTTATCTGGGTGAGCCTGCTATAATCAAAGTGAAGTCGCTCAGTCGTGTCCAACTCTTTGTGACCCCATGGACTGTAGCCTGTCAGGCTCCTCTGGGTCCATGGGATTTTCCAGGCAAGATTATTGGAGTGGATTGCCATTTCCTTTTCCAGGGGATCTTCCCGACTCAGGAATCGAATTTGGGTCTCCCGTACTGCAGGCAGACGCTTTACTGTCTGAGCCACCAGGGAAGCCCCAAGCAGAGGAAGGAGTCAGAGATTTAAGGATGCTATACTGCTGACTGTCAAGAGCTGAGAACCAAGAGCCTCTTGCCCAGCCGTGGTCATTGCAGAGTTTTGACCTCCAAGAGGAGGAGATAATAAATTCCTGTTGTTTTAACTGCTAAGTTTGTGATGACTCCTGAAGATGACACAGTTGACTGTTACTGAATAGGAATAAAAAGCCAGGCACTCTGCTGGATGCTAAAGCTCCTGCTCACAGGACCTCGCATCGATGGCTCTGCTACCGAGCAGACATTCTGTGTTCACTGGATGGGTGGGTAGGTGGAGATTTAGATGGATGAATTGCTTATAAGGCCCTGCATCATGATCTCTTAGGCTGACTCATTCTCCTGTCTCTCTCTCTCATTCTTTCTTCACGTATTTATTTTTGGCTGTGCTGGGTCTTCACTGCTTCTTGCGGGCTTTCTCTAGCTTTGGCAAATGGGGGCTGCTCCCCAGTTGCAGTGCACGGCTTCTCTTCGTGGTGGCCTCACTTGTTGCGGAGCACGGGCTCTAGGGTGTATGGGCTCAGTAGTTGTGGCACAGTTTTAGTGGCATGTGGAATCTTCTCGGACTAGGGATTGAACTAGGTGTCCTCTCCTGTGTCCCTGGCATTGGCAGGCAGATTCCTAACCACTGGACCACCAGGGAAGTCCTCTTTCTCTCATTCTTAGTTCAACCTTTTGTTGTTCCTTGAATCGATTAAATTTGCTCTGTCCCCAGGCCTTTGCACTTGCTATTAACATCCTATAAAGCTCTTCTTGACATTGGCCTGATTTGCTCCCCTATTTCCTGTGGTACCTCCTCAATGCCACCTTGTCAGAGAAGTCCTCCTTAATGACCCTGTATAAACCAGCACACCCCTCCCCAGCTGCCCACATCACTTCCTAGATCCCTTGCAGGGCTGTGTTTTACTTTGTATAATGTGTTACTTTCATGTAAGGTGGTTCATTCCTTTTCTAAAGCTGGACCCCTTAGCAGAGGCCTGAGACTAGCTAGAAGGTTTTCTCCTAATTCACACAATGCATGCTCAGTCACTTCAGTCGTGTCCGACTCTGCGACACCATGGACTGTAGCCAGCCAGGCTCCTCGGTTCATGGGATTCTCCAGGCAAGAATACTGGAGTGGGTTGCCATTTCCTTCTCCATAATTCACACAAAGTTGCTGCTTATTCCCTAAGCCATCTGCCTTTTTCTAACTTGCAGAGACATCCATGTTTACTAGCAGCCCTATGTTTTTCTTCACCTGGTAGAACAGAAGCTCCAGGAGAGCAAAATAGTCATTGCTTTGCCTGCTGTTGCTTGCCTAAGTCTTATAAAGAGCAGTGTCAGGCACATGGTAGGCATTCAGTAGGTATTCTTCCTTAAGGGATGGACAGATACATGGAGAAACTCTCAAGTAAATGGAGTGCAAACAGCCTCATGTGTGTGACTATGAGACCACAGATGGGACACCAAGGGCACTCAGAAGAAAGACATCCAACCTTGCCTTGAGAGGCCGGAAAATGTGTTTTAAGAAATTACACAGTCCATGAGAAAGTCTATTTGGATTTCCTTGTCCTGAAGTTTCACAGTCCCTGGGTTTGGAATAATCTGGAGATAATCACATTTGATTGGGGATTGGAAGACTGTAGAAGAAACCATCTGCACATGGTTGGTTCCTCTATGTGCTTTCTGCAATAGCAATGCTTAATCAGGATTAAGAGAGGAACTTTGCGTGAACAGGCTGTATTAATAAAAGCACTGTCCCAGATTACTAGCATTTCAATTCAGAGTCAGTAACCAGAACTGAAGCACACCTACTATTGAGACAGAAGGGAAAGGGCAGGACACAAATGCTTGATGATGGAGTGAGGCTGTTGGGATGCAATAAAGACCAGCTGGAACCAGTTGAAACCAAGGTGGCTTTAAGAGCAGCCGGGTCATTGATCTTTAGCTCATTATACCTTCATTGTAATACTAGAAATCACTCCCCTGTGGAAAATTCTGAGACATGGGAATACCAGACCACCTAACCTGCCTCTTGAGAAATCTGTATGCAGGCCAGGAAGCAACAGTTAGAACTGGACATGGAACAACACACTGGTTCCAAATAGGCAAAGGAGTATGTCAAGGCTGTATATTGTCACCCTGCTTATTTAACTTCTATGCAGACTACATCATGAGAAATGCTGGACTGGAATAAACACAAGCTGGAATCAAGATTGCCAGGAGAATTATCAATAACCTCAGATATGCAGATGACACCACCTGTAAGGCAGAAAGTGAAGAGGAACTAAAAAGCCTCTTGATGAAAGTAAAAGAGGAGAGTGAAAAAGTTGGATTAAAGCTCAACATTCAGAAAACAAAGATCATGGCATCTGGTCCCATCACTCCATGGGTTATAGATGGAGAAACAGTGGAAACAGTGTCAGACTTTATTTTGCGAGGCTCTAAAATCACTGCAGATGGTGACTGCAGCCATGAAATTAAAAGACGCTTACTCCTTGGAAGAAAAGTTACAACCAACCTAGATAGCATATTCAAAAGTAGAGACATTACTTTGTCAACTAAGGTCCATCTAGTCAAAGCTATAGTTTTTCCAGTGGTCATGTACGGATGTGAGAGTTGAACTGTGAAGAAGGCTGGGCACCAAAGAATTGATGCTTTTGAACTGTGGTGTTGGAGAAGACTCTTGAGAGTCCCTTGGACTGCAAGGAGATCCAACCAGTCCATTCTGAAGGAGATCAACCCTGGGATTTCTTTAGAAGGAATGATACTAAAGCTGAAACTCCAGTACTTTGGCCACCTCATGCAAAGAGTTGACTCACTGGAAAAGACTTTGATGCTGGGAGGGATTGGGAACAGGAGGAGAAGGGGACGGACGACAGAGGATGAGATGGCTGGATGGCATCACTGACTCGATGGATGCGAGTCTGAGTGAACTCCTGGAGTTGGTGATGGACAGGGAGGTGTGGCATGCTGCGATTTATGGGGTCGCAAAGAGTCGGACACGACTGAGCGACTGAACTGAACTGATGCCATGCCAGTTCCAATGTGGGCCATAAAAGGCCCAAGGGAAATCACTATACTGGTGGCTCAGACGGTAAAGAATCTGCCTGCAACGCAGGAGACCCAGGTTGGGAAGATCCCCTGGAGAAGGGAATGGCAACACACTTCAGTATTCTTGTCTGGGATATCCCATGGACTGAGGAGCCTGGTGGGCTACAGTCCATGCTATCACAAAGAGTCAGACACGACTGAGCAACTAAGACTTCCTGAAATAGCAAGATTCTTCCCTATGAAATTACTTAGACCATAAAATCCTATGGCCCCATGCCCTGAGGTCGCTCTCACTGAGCTGACTGCATTCTACCTATGGAATGTGTATCTCTAAATAAATTTGCTTTCCCTTTACTGTGGCTTGCTCTTGAATTCTCTCTTGCACTAAGCCAAGAACCCTCGCTTGGCAGTCCATCCTAAGGATTCCTGCAGACTCCAGGACGTGGTGATATTTCCCTCTTCTGCAGCTCCATAATTAAGCTTACATTTGTAGCCAAGGTTGAAATGCAAGGAAAGAAAAAAAGTCACAGAGGTTTTGAATTCTAAGAGTCTTCAAGTTCTTCTCATCTGATTTCTGATTTTACAGATGAGGGCAACATGCTTCTGGTTAGAATTAGTTAAATGGAGATGGCACCAGCGTGTTGGCTTTAGGAACAAGAATTCACTGGCTGTTCCAGCACCTCACTTCCCCTCAACGAGGACCAGCAAAGCAAGTGTTCAGGAAAGAGAAGTTATATTACTCTTGGAAACAACCTCATAGGCACTTCCAACAATGACAGAACATTAAAACTCTTCAGCGAAGAGCAACTTGTAACAAGGGTAAGGGAGATGTGTCAGAGAACAGGAAACAAGTTCTTCCTTTTTATTATCCTCATACATGTTAAATATTATTCATAGAATCACAAAAATCTCTGGTTTACCCTCAGAGAATCCTGGAACTGGAAGGGGTTTTATAAAGTGAGTGGTACAAATACTCTCACAGTAGAGGCGAGAAAATCGAGTCCCCTAGACTAGGACCTACCCCAGGGCACAGAGTCGAAGCAGAACTCTGCCATTTCAAAGCCCAGATCAGTGGTCTCATCGTAGTTTCATGCTGAGGATTCTTTTAGGAAACAGAGAATAAAGCAGGTGGGATCTTTCTGAAATTCTGGCTCAGGAGCTTGAGAGTAGAGATTTAAGCTTTAATAGGGCATCCAGGTTTAAATTTATGGGATAGTAACGCAAACTCACTTACACAGCTCTTCCAACCTAACTCCAGAAAGGCTATCTTGGCAGTCCTGGAGCAACAGCAATTAAACTTCAACCAAGGAACTGGAAAGAACAAACACTAAATATAAACACCACCTGTCAAGTTCTTGGTAAATATTTTCCTTTTCTCTCTACTGAGCTTGCTCGTTTTTGAAAAGGAGAGGACATACCAGTTCCAATTTGACTTGTCATAGGCCCCTAGCTCACTGTGGGGTTCAAGACAACTCCTTAAACACAAGGCTACTTGAGCCAGTGCCACTGATTTGTGTATTGACCACAACTGCCCCTTCACCTGGCAGATCTAAACGATTATTTTCACTGTGTGTCTTTCCGGCCACTGAAGGTAGGCAGGATAAAGCTACATGGTGTATAACTTTGCGCTATGTAGTGTTTGCCAAGTGTGCCCTGTACCCTGGAAAATATTCTCTGAACTGCCAATCATTAGCAAAACTAGTGGACCATTTCTTAAGCAACCGACTCCCTACACTCCGCTTCCCTACTCACGTGTAGCGCGAATTTTACCAGGAGAGGCAACACAGACGGTGCCAGCACTGTCCATAATTCTGAGGCCTTCCTCCCCGTGCCCCAGAGACACAACACCCGGGGAACTGCGGGGGGCAGGGAGCGCGGAAGGCGCAGGGTGTCGCCGAAAACAGCCTGGGTACATCTCAGCTTTAAATAAGGTCGTGGAGCCCGAGGCCCCATTCCATCCTTCGATGGGATCTATCGCCTCTTTCCGGGCCTTCATCTCCGAGAGGTAAAGTCAATTGAGAAAAATAATAGTAGGCGGTAGAGCTGCAGGAGAGTTTAGTGTCAGGACGCGACTCGGGACGCCCTCATCTCGTCTGAAAGGACCGGAAAGCCTCCACAGCGGCAACAGCTGTAGTTGGCTGGGGCAGCCCGGAATTCCGCAGGACCGGAAGTGTCCGCGTCGCCATGGCTACAGGCGCAGACACTAAACGCCGTTCCTATGGTAACACCATTGTCTTCCCGAGCCAAAACCCCGGCGGCGAACGCGGAAGGTAGAGCTAGCTGAGCGTCTCGCTTCCGCAAGGCAACCTGTGGCGCCTTGAACGAGGTCCGCAGAGGCCAGTACACTGAAGCGCCCCGCGGAAGTCGAGCAGAGGGTGCCAGGAAGGCTAGTTCGTGCCTTCTGGCCCTCCGCCAGGTACCCCGCGACCCTGGCCTCTCGGCCGCCCTCAACCTCTCTTCCGGCCGGCGCCTCCGCGGCATGTGCACCGCTGACAAGAAGCCAGGGGGAACCTCCGACGGTGCTTGAAATGTGGTGTTTAGGTTTACGAAGACGAGACAACTGCAGAAAAGAAGAAAGCGATTTGCACTGGAGAGAGGGGCCAGAATTTGGTGTTACAGTTCAGGGCCATGGGAAACCTCACAGGAACAGAATTTAGGAGATTGAGAAGTCAGAACCTCTCCCCCTGGCCACAGCTTATATATATATATACATGTATACCTATATATATTTATGGATGTGTGTGTATATGTTTGGACCTCTTCCCCCTGGCAACAGTTTGTGTCTGTGTGTTTGAACCTCGCCCCTGGGAAGGTTTGTGTGTGTCTGTGTGAATGTTTGGCTGCACCTGGTCTTAGCTGTAGCACTCAGGATCTTCACTGCAGCCTGCGAAATCTAGTTCCCTGACTAGGGATTGAACCTGGGCCCTCTGCATTGGCAGTGTGGAGCCACTGGACCACTAGGGAAGTCACTGGCTACAGTTTTGAAAGTAGAGAATAGAAAGACAAATTAGTGAATCTTCCCTTCTAGTCTTTGGGTACAGCCTTAGTCAGAGACCTACTCAGGGCTCAGGTGGGAATGAGTGACTTTCTGCAGGGTGAAATTAGGAGGGACTTGGTGGGTGCTAATGTTCATAAATAATTGCATTCGTTTGGATTGAATTTAAGCAACGGGGGTAGCCATGAGTGTTCAATTTAGAAATAATATAAATCATTTTTTTCTTTTTTTGCCATCAGTTTTCACTATTTCCTCCATCAGTTAATGACAGCAATCAGAATAGATGCATGTATTTTATTAACTAGGATCACCTACTAAATAGTGAGACGTCTCTAGGGACATGAAGAATTAACAAACACACTGTTAGTGTGTTGGTCGTGAGAGCTGATCATCTGCAAAAACAATATCTGACTTGAGTAGGAGATCACAGTTTCCATGATTCAGGAGATGTAAATGTGTTGGCTTAAAGGGGTAAGAAAGGTCAGACATTTGAGAGGTAATGTGGAGTAAAAATTAAACAACAGAAATTTAACTCAGGGATTTAATTTGGCAAATGTTTTTCATTTCTGCTTTCCAGGTCCACCACTCATGAGTGTGTGTGTAGTCTATTTGTGGATTTAGGATGGGTTATATATTTGGGCAGTTTCAGTTTAATGCTAATAGCATCCAACAGAAGGAAAATAGAACAGACTTCTAAGTGTTTTCTTCGAAAGCTAACCTCACATTTGATTCTTGGTAGGAAGAAGATGCAAGCCAGCCCCATCCGTATCCCAGCTGTCACCAATGATACCGACTGGGACTTCTGCTTCCATCTGTAAGTCCCACAGAGTCTTAGCATCACTTTCCACTGGCCTGAAACACTGGGACCTTCACCTTTTTTTAAATATGAAAAGATTTTATTTTTCAGTGTTTACATTTTATGTTCTTTAAAAGTATGTTCAAATTTAGTAGATTTTATTACATTTTTTTTTTACTTTGTATTGAAGTATAGCTAATTAACAATGCTATGATAGTTTCATGTGGACAGTGAAGGGACTCATCCATACATATACATGTCTCCATTCTCCCCTAAACTCAACTCTTCTCCCATTCAGACTGCCACATAGCACTGAGCAGAGTTCCCTGTGGAACCTCCACTTAAGGCCAGTCTTGGTGAGAAGCTTTGCATGCATGTTATAGGGAAGATTGAGATTCTGTGTTGTTTTCTAATAACAGTTCTGCTATGTGCCTATTTGTGCTTATGCAACCTATACAAGGGCTTCCCTGGGGGTCTCCGTGGTAAAGAACCTGCCTGCCAATGCAGGAGACGTGAGTTCAATCCCTGGCTTGAGAAGATACCCTGGAGAAGGAAATGGCAACGCACCCCCGTATTCTTGCCTGAGATTTCCCAAGGACAGAGGAGCCTAGCAGGCTGCAGTCCATGGGGTCACAAAGAGTTGGAGAAGACTTAGTTGGAACACGCACACATGCAACCTATGCAAGATGGAAAAGAAATGTGTTTTCCTAATTTAAGGGAGGTTTCAACTCTTTTTTTTTTTTAACAAAGATAATTTTAACAAGATTGGTAAAGTCATGGAGAATTAAAAAGTTAATGAGCAAACTGAAATTGTTTCATGAGGTAGTCTCTCAGTCGTGTCCAACTCTCTGCGACTGTGTGAACTGTAGCCCACCAGGCTTCTCTGTCCCTGGGATTCTCCAGAAAAGAATTCTGGAGTGAGTAGCTATTCTCTTCTCTAGGGGATCGTCCCAACTCAGGGATAGAACTCAGGTGTCCCACATTTCAGGCAAATTCTTTGCTGTCTGAGCCATCAGGGAAGCCCTTCATGAAATAGACAATAAGTAAATTAAATATTTTACATCATAGCAGCTAATACTTATTGAGCAAATACTATGTGCCAGGCACTGTTCTAAGTACTTATATATATTAACTCAATTAATTTCTCCGACAACTCTGTGAGGGAGGTACTGTAATTACCCCATTTTTTAGAGGAAGAGTATAAATTAAAGAAAGGTTGGGCAGTTTGCTCAAATTCACATAGCTAGTAAGTGCTGTTCAGACTGAGCAGTCTGACTTCAGGGTGTGTTCTTTAACCACTTCTCTATACCAGGGCTTTTCAACCTTTACACTATTGACATTTTGGATTAGATAATTATTTGTTGTGGGGCTGTCCTATGGATTGTAACATTCTTGGCCTATACCTATGAGATGTCAGTAGCTCCGCCCCAGTTGTGACAAGCAAAGTAATCCCTGACATTGCCAAATATCCCCTGGGAGCAATATCACCCTTGGTTGAGAACCATTGCTCTATACCAATGCTATCAAGTAGAAATATAATGCTAGCCAAAAATCTAATATTAAATTTTAAGTAGCCATATTAAAAAATAAAAAGAAATAGGTAAATGTAAATACTGTATGTCAACATACATATAATATTATATAAAATAATTAATTAAATATTTTTCTTCATATTAAGTGTTTGAAATTCAGTGTGTATTTTACACTGCAGCAGATCTCAGTTCAGGCCAGCTACATTTCATGTGCTTAACAGCCAAGTATGTCTAGGGGTTAACATGTTAGTGTAATTCATTCTGTACCATCTTATAAAATATCTTAAGGATTATATAACTATAAAAACTGAAGTTAAAAATGTAGACTTCAGGAATTTTTCTGGTGGTCCAGTGGTTAAGAATCTGCATTTCAGTGCAGGGGAAATGGGTTCAAACCCTGGTCTGGAAACTAAGATCCCACATTTCCCATGGAGCAACTGAGCCCACTCATCACAACTGGAGAGTTTATGCACCAAAACAAAAGATCCTGCATGATGCAGTGAAGAACCTGCATGCTTCAACTAAGACCCAATGTAGCCAAATACATAATAAAATTAGTATTTTTTTAAAAAAGAAAAAATGTTGAGTGCACAGTAGAATATCTTGGAAATAGATAATTCATATCTAATTTTACTAGTAAGAATTCACATTTATGATGGCAATATATAGAATAAGTTAGAGACTGAGCAAGGCAGAACATTCATTTAACTTTTTTGTTTTTTAATATTTTTGGTCATGAGGCACATGGGATCTTAGTTCCCAGACCAGGAATCAAATCTGCATTCTTTGCTTTGGAAGTGCAGTACCTTACCCACTGGACCACCAGGGAAATCCCTGGCCTAATCTTTTTAATCTGGCTATCCTTTGAGATATCTATCTGGTTAGTATTCTCCAGGTATCTTTCTTACCTTTCACAGCAGCAAGTTCAAAGCTAGTTCAGGCTTTGCAGTCTCAAGTTATTTATCAAGACTTGAATGTTTCTTCTTCCTTTGAGGCCCTGCTATTGAAGCTTGGCCTTATTTTGGGCTTGTTTTTAATATCAAAAGTTACTAATATTTTTGGTGACCCCAGTAGGTTGAACTCCTCCTCTAGGTATATGAAATATGCAGCCTAAGCAAAGTCTTCTGTTGAGGGACTAAGTTTTCTTTCTGTGAGTTTCTTGAGTTAAGCTCTCTTGCCAGAGATTTCCTCTATCATCAGTCTTTTTCAGGCATCTTGAAGACCTTTCACTTTCTTTTTCCAGTCATTTGTTCATCATTAAACAAGCAGTTATTTTTTCCTACTGTGACCCAGATATCAGGGTTGCTTAGAAATAAATGAGACTCAGTCCCAGCCCAGGTGATTTTGCTTACTAGGAAGCAAAGAAGGCTCAGAAACAAAACAAATTTTGAAAAAGACGGTAGTGTGAGTTGCACTGTAGTCGAAGTTGGAGGAAACTTTCGCAAGCCTGTAGAGGGTGTTTGTGCTACTCCTCCAGTGCACTATTTCCTGCAGAGGTGACACTCCATTTGGGTCTTGGAGGAGTATGGAATTCACCAGGCAGAGATCAGGCAAGTTTACCTGCCAGGCTTCTCTCCCTTTTCCTTGGAGTTTTTGCACGTCGTCTGAAAGCACGCTTCTGTTTGTGGGCTGAGCGCAGTCCTGCCAGGGCCTGGGCCTGGGCCTAAAGAAATGTTGCTGCCCTGTCCACATGGTTTACCCACATGCCTAAATAAATATAGGTTATTTAGAACAGAACTCTGGATGGATATTAACATGTCATTTATTTGAACCTGGTGTAAAAGTTTACATTTGACACTTATTTTCCTTCTAAATTTTCTCCTTTTTGTATTATTCTTACAGCGAGCATTCATTACTTATCTAGTTAGTGGAAAAGGAAGATAAAATTTATTTTGAAAACTATGCAATTGTTGAGCTTTTAAAAACTATCATGATTACAAAGGTGATTCTTTGGGGGAACTACTTATAATTAATTAAAATTTCTGCTGTTCCTCTTAAGATCTCAGAATTCTATTTCTTCTGGATCACTTTATGATTTTCCTGGTAAAGTTAGGATATGGTTATTTCTTTTGTTAACATAGAATTCACTCTTTGGACTTTATCACATCAATTACCCATTCATAATTATGTTTAGCACTGAAATCTGAGATTTACGTTGTCTGTGTATACACGTGTGTATATGTGTGTATGTGTATGTGTATGTAAGCGGGTGGGGTAGGGGTGCTGGGGAAGAGGGAGAAGATATTTCAACCCACTCAGCTCTTTTTCCAACACATTTTTGGTTTTTTTCCCCCCTAATAGTTGAAAAGGTCATTTCTCTCCTGAATCTGCAATTGACCCAGTGTGTGTTCCCCTCCCTTTTCCTTGGTGGGGCCACATCCTCTTTAGTTAGGGTTTATGTTGAAGCTTTTAAGAAATTTGAAAGAGGACATATGAAGTTCCAATCTCAAAATGTTAGTTCCCTTTACCTTATTTCACTGTGTCCATTTTTGCCCCTGGTTTGGATCAGAATTTAGAAAACTAGGAATCTTGGAGATCTTCCACTTCAACATCCTGAAGTCATGGAGCTCATAAAATAATAATAGCTAATGTTGAAAGAGCACTTACTAAATAGCAGTCACTGTGCTAAGTGATTTATGAGTATTACCTGACTTAATCCCATAACCTCATCAAGTGAGTGTTCATATTGACTTCATTTTACAGAGAAACAGATTAATAGCTTACTTAAGGTCTTATGGTTGGTAAGCCGCAGAGTTGCAACTGAATGGATAGTTCAACAAATCTGTTCCATTTGAACCACTACATTGCTGTTCTGATTCTGGGTTTTGCAGGTGACATGAGTTTGCTACCTGGCTTTATTCTTCAAGACTGTTTTAAAGATCATATCCCCAGCCCCCAGTTGGGAGGGCTCTGTCCTTCAGTGCCACCTTGTTTGAGATATGAAAAAGTTAAACCTCACTTCATGTCCCTCTCTGGTACCCACGGTCCCAGCAAACCAAGATCCCAGAACATCAGCGAATAGATGAGTCATCTCCCACTAGTGGATCTGAAGAGAGTGAGGAAGACACCAAAGTCAAGGAGAAGGTCATAGACTATATGTCTCATCCTAGAGAGAAACTAGCCCAATCCCAGAAGAAAATAGTTCAGCTGATTAAGGGGAAAAAGGTAAAATAAAAAATCACAAGGTTTTCCGTTTTCAAATATATATGTCCATGATCAGAGAAACTCTTCCTTAACTTCAGACTGAAGGCCATGAAGTGAAGGAAGGTGTTAATATTTCTTTGTAAGTGGGAGAAAACAGAGCAGAGCGTAGCTGGTAGCCAGCCCACCTTCCAGTTCTGCACATGGGTCACTAAATACCTCCTTGGAGTATTTGTGCTCCTGGCTTTAAACTGAAAATTGATGTTGGACCTTCCTGTTGCTATGTCGTTCTTTTATTTAACGAACAGTTTTTTATTTCTCCTGAAAGGTTTCAGGATAATATCTTTTGGTCGAGAAGAAGTCCAGGATAGTGAGGCAAGAGACTGAGAACAAGGGTAGCCAGGCGCAGCCTAGGCTCAGGCCTAGCAAGGATATGGTAAGATGCCTGTGGTTACAGTGGAATCCTAAGTAAACCAAAGGACAGGAAGTGGGTGGTAGCAGCAGAGGTCAGGGAGTCCAGGTATCCATTTCCAAGAGCAAAGCCAGGACTTGGGAACTGGGACCTCAGAGCAAGTGTTTAGCAGGAGTGTTCAAAGTCCAGGAACAGGAGACAGCCTGTCTGTGACCCTCGTGATTAACACACAGGCACCAGCCTGCTCCCAGAGTGTTATTTATCAACAAAGAATTCTTATGCTGACTTACTGACTTCCTAGCCATTCCAAGACAAGGGAAAGAGTGGTCTTAAAGTACTTGTGTGAAAGTCTGCAGATGGCTTAGGAAAGGCTGAGAGAGGCACCTCAGAGGACAACAGAAGTCGATACTTCCCTGGATGGATATATCTGTACATTTACCTGTGTAAACTACCAGAAACTTGGAAAGGACCATCATCCTGACCCATTAGTATTTCATGAGCCTAGGCTAGAATGATCATTTCTAGAAAGACAAGTACCAACTGCCACGGAATGCAGGTGTGAGCTTCTAAGACTTGCCAGCTCCTTGACCACTTTGGATAATGACAGGAGATTGAGATTTAGAAGTTAAATCTAGCCCACCCCAGTTCTCACCGCCCTGAAGGACAGGAGGATTGGCGGTGGCAGAGGCAACGCTGGGCTGACCTCTGGAGCCCATACTGGTTATCTCTGTGCCCAGGACAGGAAGTGTGGGGATGGATGAACACACAACGTCCAGAGCCAGGAAAGGACTCAAGGCTTTGGACTCGCCTTCTAGGCATTTATCATGGTATTATGCTTCCTCCTCAGAATAGAACTTAGTAGTTACTGTGCGGTTAGCCCCTGAAGAACACTCACATGTTCTGACCGAATGGCTGTTTTTAAAGCATGAAGGGAAATGTCCCTCTCACTTTGTTTGCTTCTGTGTGTTTGAGCTCAGAGGGATGAAGCCTAAGGTGAGGAAGGATGGGGGGGTTGCGGGGGTCAGAAGAGAGCAGTCCTTAGACTTCTCTGTGTGTTACTCTGTAAGGGGGTTACAGTCAGATAATACAGAACAGATTCGCATCCCTTTGATATTGACTCACTTTCCTCTAGAGTAATTCTGTAAGGTGAGTGGTGTAGATCCCTAAGTAGAAAGGGAAGCTGGGACGCAGGGTGTTCCTGCCCAAAACGTCACAGTCAGTAAATGTCAGAACCAGGATCAAAATTCCAGGCTTCCTAAAGTGCTGTTCCATCTCACCAGGAAATAAATGCCTGACTTTGTCAATCACTGCAGCTACCTGGTCACTGTGTATGTAAAGTTACTGACATCTGTGCGTTAAAGATGTAATTCTGTGATTTCTTAAGAGAGCTCTGCTCATCAGTTCTACAGGGCCAGGAACTCTTTCCCCATTCCATCCTTATCTTTGCCAGTAGAGAGATGATTTTATTCAGCAATACTGAATAAGTGGCCTCCTCTGTGCATGAAGCATACAGTAGTGAACTTGAGGAATAAACTGTTCTTGAGGAATGTATTTTCTATTTGGGGAGACAGATCATAGACAAAAAATTTTAGTTAATGGAATATTAGAGAGAGGTAAATGCCATGAAGAAAAAAAATTAAAATTGGTAATGGGGTATAGTAAGTGATGGGATGAGAGGCTGTTTTATTAAAGTGACCAAGGGAAGCCTCTCTGAGGTGAACAAAATGAAAATGATACAAGAAGGTAATGATCTGTGAGAGTGTCCCAGGCTGGGGAACAGCTGGTATACAAGCCCTGAGCTAGAAAGTAGTTTGCTGTATTTAGGAACATCAGATATCTTTAAAAATCCAGATATGCTTATGATCATAAATAATAATAAAAATTTAGAAGAAGGAGAAAAAGATGGAGGAGGAGAAGAAAAAGCATGATAAATACCTAGCTACTTGATCACCATTGGCAAGTGCTAGTGAACGAGCTCATTATTTGGAAAGCTGGTAAATTAAGGGAAGATTAAAGTATATATCCTGTCCTTCTGTTGTGAACTGTACTGTTGGGTAACCAAGAAATAGATGAGGGGAGATTTCATTTTTATAAAGTTATTCCGGCTAACATATGATGAAGCAATGATAGAATTAGGATATCGTCATTCTATTATCTTTTATAGATTTATTCATGTAGTTTTGCCTTCATCAGCAAGAGACAAGCAGAGATTAGGTGTCTTCTGATGGTAGAACATATGAAGTAGTTTTGCTTGGGGGTAGGGGGAGCTAAAGGTAACCAAATTTCTAAATCCAGTGACCAATATAAAGGCAGAATGGAGGATGGAAGGACGTGTTCAGTGACACCATAAGGATGTAGTCAATCCAATTTCCATCTTTGGGAAACACTATAAGCCAAATAACTCAGTTTCTTCCATAAATAATTTTCAATGAAAAGAATTAGAAATAAACGTGGAACCCATGGATTAAAGGAGACTCAGGAGATAGATCTCAGTGTTGGACAATCAGTCTGCAAACTATGAGGTAATTATTAGATTTATGGGACTAGGTATTTGATAGCAAGGAATCATTGTTAATATTTTGGTGCAATAATGATTTTGTGGTTCTGTTGTTTGGCCCAAAAAGTTCATTCAGGTTTTCTCTGAGATGTTACAGAAAAACCGAAACGAACTATCTGGCCAGCCCAGTATTTCTAAGTCCATATCTTTTGGAGATACTTTATGAAATATGAGATGACTTAGTATCTTGGATGCTTCAGAGCCATAGAGGAAGAGGGTAGGTACATGTGGAGCATAGATATGAAACAAGATTGACCATGAGTTGTTACTTGAGGCAGCTAAGTGAGTCATTGCCCATTCTGTTTTTGCATACTGTTAAAATTTTTCACAGTGAGAGGTGAAAATAAGTCCCTCTGGCTGTGATGTAGAAAGTTAACTATGGGGGGCAGGGGTGGAGGCAGTAGGAGGGGCTGAGGTCACCCAGGTCGTGGGTGAGGGTGGCTAGGCTTGGGTGTGCATGGCAGGAATGAAGAGGAGAGCTTAGCTTTAGGACTTCCTAGTAAGGTGGAGCCAGAAGGACTTGCTGGATTGGCTGTGGGAGGGGAAGCGGGGAGGAGGGAAAACGGTGACAGTGGATGCAGCCCTGCACTCCAGTGATGGGATGCGGGCCGGAGATTTTCCTCCTTTCCAGAAGGCATGATGACTTGCTTGCTCTCTGCAGAACATTGAGGCAAACAAGGAGCTGATCCGCTGTGTCATCCTTTCTCGGATTATTTTTGGGGAAGAACACTGGAAATGTGCACAGGCTTTGGCCACCCTGGCTTATGGCTACCTGACACTGAGAGGTACTCTGTTTCCCAGCTGGGTGCGGATGGGTGAGCCATGCTGAGCACACACACACAACTGCTGTGGGGGGTGAGGATGACCAGGGGAGGATCCATCCCGTCCCCAGCGCACAGCTCATCTAGAGAAGGGAAGGCCCATGGGTGAGGCAGGCAGTAGGATGGGGGACTTAGAGATAAGATAATAATGAGGGAAAGAAGGCAGAGGACAGGAGGCTGAAGGACAAAATGGGGTAGAGGAGGCGGAGCCAGTGAGGAAAGAGAAGAATCAGGAAGGGCCAACTCAGGGAAGCCGAGGGAGAAGGCATTTCAGGAGGCACAGTGTGGTTTCGGCAGGTTCTGATGGCAGAGGGAAGCCAAGTGGGGTGAAGGCTGAAGAGACACCCATGGATTTGCCAATCAGCACGTCATTGACAGTGGGTTTGGCACCAACAAGTAAACTCCATGGGCCCTGGGAGAGCCCAGATTCAGGAAGACAATTTAGGAAACTGTTTCTGAAATTCTGACTGGAGGTGAGGGCAACTTCAAACCAAGAGGAAGGAACCAGAAGCATTTGAGGGCGATGTTTGTCTGAACCGAGGGAAGGCAGACGCAGCCCCCTTTCTTTGGAAAGATTACTGAGTGGGTCTGTGGAAGGAGGTTGGGCTTCATCTTCTGAAGTCAACACTTTCTATGAGCAGCCCCAGTAGACCTTGTGTTTTGCTTTTCCAGTTAGATTCTAAGCTGACTCAGGACAGGTAAACAGGTCATGTCACAAAAGAGGCCGGGGGCACTGCCCTCTTTTCCCTGACTCACAGTTCTTCCCGCCACATGCATGGGCAACCACATTTGAGTCACAGGTTAGAGGGGAAAAAAGTTTTCCTGTAAAGGAAGGTCTTTTTGTGTGTTTGTTTTTTCTTGATGGGAAAAGCAACTTCCTGGTTAAGTGTCCACATAATATAATAGTGCTCAACCTTGCACCCAGACTTTCCGAAACCTAGCCTAGAATTTTTCTAGGTTGTGATCATGACCCGTTCTTGAGAGTAGCCCAGGGTCTTCTATTTCAGGTATAAGCTTTACCCAATTTCTTCACTTTAACTTTCTTAAAAAGTCTGTGGTCCTTCAAATAAAATAATAAAAGCTTTGAAAAATCACAAACCTTGAAGAGGCATGAATTCCACTTAGTTTTGTTGTCATTAATTCTGCAACTGCTTTAAAATGGTAGATTTATGAACCAGGCTTCCACGTAGGCAGGACATATGCATCTGTGTGTGCTTGTGCCTCGCTGTACGTGTCCATGTTTAATGGCCAGCAGACCTGCCTGCCTCATTTCCCTGGAAGCCTTTTCCAGTACTGGGGGAAGGGCTTCTAGCCAGAAGACTGATTTCTCTCAATAAACAATCTTGCAGTATTTAATGAGACATTTGTATATGGGAGATGCTGTGAAGAGGACTCTGGAAACTATAAGGTACAGAAGGCACAGTCTTGGCCTTTGGAGAATTTACAACCTCATGTAGAAGATGAGCTACACAAGGCAGCTATGATAAGAAGGCACCAGAAGGCAGATGCTATGCAACTGGTTTAAATGTAGGGCTTTGGGGGTGCTGTTGTTGTTCAGTTGCTAAGTTGTGTCCAACTCTTTCTGACCCTATGGACTATAGCATGCCAGGCTTCCCTGTCCTTCACTATCTTCCAGAGTTTGCTCAAACTCATGTCCATTGAGTCAGTGATGCCATCCAACCATCTCATCCTCTGTCATCCCCTTCTCCTGCCTTCAGTCTTTCCCAGCATCAGGGTCTTTTCCAGTTAGTCGGCTCTTAACATCAGTTGGCCAAAGGATTGGAGCTTCAGCTCCAGCTGTCCAAGGGACCTTCAAGAGTCTTCTCTAGCACCATAGTTCGAAGGCGTCAATTCTTTAGCATTCAGTCTTCATTATGCTCCAACTCTCACATCTGAATATGACTACTGAGAAAACCATAGCCTTGACTAGATGGACCTTGGGGTCGTTGGATGAAATCATTTCTTGCTGAAGGTAGTGAGTGATAGATTCAGGAAGAGGTACCATTCAAGAAGGTCCTTTGAAAAATGTCTAGGGTTACGTGGGCAGAGGAAAGGGTGGACATTTCTGATGAATAACGAAGCCTGGACAGAGGCCTGGAGGTGGGAAGGTGCAATGTATGTTTAGAAAGCAATCAGCAGCCTGGCTAGCTACACTGAGGACTGCTCAGATGAGCCTGGAAAGGGCACCTGGGGGCAGGCTGAGGAACTAGTCCTTTGTTGGATAAACAAGGAGGACTAGTAGAGATTTTCTAGCAAGTGGTGCATAAATCAAAGTGGGCTTGTGGAAAGGTTAATTTAGCAATGATACCTAGAGTGGAAGCCATCTCATCTAGCTGTTTACATCTAGGTGTAAACTCAGGTGGATGACAGGGCCACAGGTGAGAAGGGAGAGTCTGTGATGATGCACAGATACCTTTACCTTTCGAGCCAGAAATCCCACTTCTGGGACTCTTTCCTGAATCTACGGTTATAACCTGGATGAGACAGTATGGCTGAGGTTATTCTTTGCAGCACTGTTTATGATAGTAAAAGATTGGAAACAGCCAAGTGTTCTCATGAAGCACTAATATGCACAGTGGGGGTATGCAGTCTTAGAAAGGGCATGAGGAAGCTCTGTCTACAACCCAGGAAAGATCTCCTGGATCCATCTTTAAGCGACAGAGAATGCACCATGCAGGACGCTGTTTGTAGCCTGCCTCTTTCTGGGTGAAAGGATGGGAGAGAAATGAGAATATGTGCTCATATTCATATAAAGAAATACTGAAGGAAACACAAGAAAGAAAAGTTACCTAGAGGTTGCTTGTGGTAAAAGACGATAAAATTGGTAGTGAGAGCTCTGAACATTTACCTTTGCATAAAATTTTGACTTTTGAGCCATGGGTATGTACTGCCTATTCCAAAAAGACTGTGAAGGGAGAATTGGCAGGACATGGCACTGGATTTGGGGTTGAGGAAAAGTGAGGCCCAAAAATGACCACGAAGTTTCAGGCCTCTCAAGGTGTCACTGTCAGAGACAAGCAGATCAGGAAAGAAAGTGGAGTGGAAGAGGAAATGTGGACCTGGTTTTTGATATACTGGTTTTGAGTTGTAATAGCAAAAGCCACAAGTATATTTTAACTAGATGCTGGAAAACTGGGACCAGAACTTGGGAAGAAAGGAAGGGAATCATAAGTATGGAGGAATATTTGAGACCAGAATTAGGGAGGGGCAATGGAAAATTTTAAGTGTGAAGGCCAAGTTTGAAGTTACAGGACTTGATAAAGCTTCTGGGAGGAAAGAGAGAAGAAAAGGAAGAAGTAAAAAGACAGACCTTTGGAGAATGGACACATTTATGGGAGGGAACAGGGGACCCTGGCAGAATGAGTACTGAGTCAGAGAAGGTTTATCAAGGAGAATCAAGTTAGTGCAGTGCCTTGGGAGGCAAGAGGAGAAGCCAGCAGCTAGGGTTTCTAATGCTGCCCTGAGAGGGGGATGTGAGAAACTGTGACCACACTGATTCAGTAGGACACCTCTGGGGACGTCACAAGAACCTGCAGAAGGGTTGGAGCAGAAGCCAGATCCCAGGAATGAGGGGAAGGCACAGGGGCCAGCAATCTAGACTATGTATGCCACGTCCTGCATAGTGAAAGGGATGTGGGGAAATTGAGGGTAGTTAGGAAAGGCAGAAAAGTCACATGAAATTTATAAGAGGAGAAGACCTGGGAAGATTTCTGGCAATGAGGAAGGAGCCAGTAGAGTTTGAAGGTTTTAAAAATAGAATAATGGATGCGATGGGTCCATGAGTCAAAAATGAGAGAACACAAGGCCTTTGCAAAGCAGAGTATAAAAGGCTGTGGGCTGGTGGAATAGAGTAAGGGGACACTAGAAATGAAACTCTGTCACCAGCTGATCTGATGAGAACCATCCTGAGGCTAGGCTTCCGTGGTTGAGAGAAGGGCAGGTGGAGAACAATAGGGTGGCAGTCACCTTGCTACCACTGTTTCCAAGTGTTTAGGAGCAAATAATAATATGGACAGGCAGTTTCCTGAGGCTTTTCCTATTTTTAATGAAGCAGTGAATGAATCTGTTAGCCTGTTTTTACTGAGGCTTTTCCGAGTATCTGGGGCTCTAAGTTCTGCAAAACCCCAAAAAAGAAGTATAAGTCATGAACCCTACCTTCTCTGTCTAGTTGGTTTAAAAAAAAAAACAACGAAACTGGTGCAGGAACAAAAAGGAATGATAAAAAACCCAGGTGATCAGACCTTCAGGAAGCCTGGTAGCTCTCTGAAGTGGGTGTGCATTTGAGAAGGCAGTCTTTTATAGAGATGCTGTAAACAGCTTTATGAAGAATGTCCAGAGTATGTAAGGACAAGTATAATAAATTGCTTAAGCGGTATGGACCCTGGTAGTAATGATAATAATGGCTAACATTTATTTAAACTCATTTCCCACCAGTGTGCCAGGCACTGTTTAGTCCTTTTTCATGAATTAAAATAATCCTTGCAACAACCATACAACTTAGGAGCTATTTTCATTGCTGTCTTGTAGGTGAATAGACTAAAGTACAGGTAGGTTAAGTAACTCATTCAGGTAGTGGCTAAGCCGACTTCTGCACTTGGAAGTCTGGCCCTAGACCCTGCTCTCTTAATCACTACTGTGAGAACTTCCTAAATATAGGCGATGTTCTAAGGTGACAAAGGCTGAGGAGCTCTGAGCAGATTGTGGCCTGAGTCAGAGTAACAGACATCAGTGGTGGAATCTTATCCCAAATTAAAAGAAATGAGTGATACATTGGGTGAACAATCTCCGGACCCCTTTTCCAGTTGATCAGTCTGTGCTTGTGATTTCTGAGTCTCAGGCTTCAGAAGCAGGTCTCGCTGCTGCCCTGATTTTCACTTCTGTAGTTGCTGCATTCCTGGTGCAGGGAGAAGGCTGGTGTCCTTGGCTTGGGAAAGCAAGTAAAGGAAACTGACTTGGTCTCAGAGCAGACATTGGAACTGGGGAGTTGGGACTCGGAGTTAGGGAACAAGGTCACTGGTCTGTGAGTGTCCTCTGGAGAGAGAGGAAATGAATCTTACATGTACACATATATGCAGATGCTATTTTTCCACAAAAGAAGGTGTTTTTGTAATTACTAAAAAGTAAATTCTTTTTAAAGCATTAGATCCTGATTCATCATATTTTTTTATCATCCTGGATTTTTTCATGTAGGGAATGTTATAAAAATATTATCACAGAGTGATATATTTTAAAATTTTATTTTATTTATTTGGCTGCATTATGTCTTAGCCATGGCACATGGGATCTTTGTTGCATCATGCAGGATCTTTCATTGTTGTTCAAGGATTCTCTAGTCATGGCGCTGGGCTCTAGTAGTTGCATTGTGTGGTCTTAGTTGATCCATGGCATGTGGGATCCCAGTTTCCTGACCAGGGACTGAACCCATGTCCCCTGCATTGCAAGATGGATTCTTAACTGATAGACCACCAGGGAAGTCCCAGAGTGAGATTTGTGTTTTTTTTTTAAACAAAAAAAGGACTTTTTTCATACTTGGAAACTTTAGAAAACATTTGTCTGAAGCTGTGGTCTTTAAACTCTTGAGAGTTAGCTTCCTTAGCACTAAAAAAGGTTTCTTCACTCTCCATAAATATGTATTTATTATAAACTATGTACAATGGTATTAAATATTATGTTTAGATTATAAATATTCATTAAAATGGAAAACAACAAATACTTTTTTTTAAAAAAGAGAGAGAAGTTTTTATCCCCTCCCACACACCCTAAGGTCATCTTGCACCCCAGAGGAGTATACACATCCCACTTTGGAGACCAGAGTGCATTCTGGGAAGGGTAAAGGAGTCATTTTTCTTTAGGGCTGAACTTTCAAGTTTAATGAGCTGTTTAGTTCAATTTACTTAAGGCCTACTGGTCACGAGCTCTCCTTTTTTATCAGAAGGACCACAATGCAATGAAGGGGAGACAAGAAACTATATAATTAACTAGCTGATTCATTTAGATAAAGTGTTCCTCTTGGGAATTTCACAAGTAGCGCTGGGCCCCCAGGGCTGGGGTGTGGGGCTGAGGGGGAGACTTGCAAAGCCTCAGAAGGACTTTAGGATTTGTTTCTCATTTAGGAGCCCAGGAGCAGTGCTGTGCTGATACGGGAGTGGTTTTCAGTGGCTCATCCAGTTTCACTTTTCTCCTTCCTCTACACTCCGGGAAGCATCTAAGTGTGGTTTCTGCTCTCCTTACTGACACACTCCCAAGGGCCCAGCTGGTTATGGAAAGTAACCTATTTGATAAAAAGACTCTCAGTTTCTTAGTTCATTGTCTTGGTCTGATTCCTCTGTAGAGTTTTCTGTTGCTGCTATCTTCTCAGGACCTGTAAAGACTCCCTGTCACCCTGTAGATCAAGTCCAACCTCCTCGTCTTGGCATCTAAGACTCCATTTTCCCCATCATATCTTCCATGTCTTTCAGTTTAAACCTCCCTTTAGTCAGACTTGGAGAAGGCAATGGCACCCCACTCCAGTACTCTTGCCTAGAAAATCCCATGGACGGAGAAGCCTGGTGGGCTGCAGTCCATGGGGTGGCTAAGAGTCGTACTCACCTGAGCAACTTCACTTTTGCTTTTTACTTTCATGCATTGGAGAAGGAAATGGCAACCCACTCCAGTGTTCTTGCCTGGAGAATTCCAGGGACAGGGGAGCCTGGTGGGCTGCCATTTATGGGGTCGCACAGTCAGACACGACTGAAGTGACTTAGCAGTTAGTCAGACTGGTCTTCTCACAGCCTTCCCTAATATTCCAGCACGTGTGTGCACACCCATACATACACACACACACACATCCTCTACACTCCGGGAAGCATCTAAGTGTGGTTTCTGCTCTCCTTACTGACACACTCCCAAGGGCCCAGCTGGTTATGGAAAGTAACCTATTTGATAAAAAGACTCTCAGTTTCTTAGTTCATTGTCTTGGTCTGATTCCTCTGTAGAGTTTTCTGTTGCTGCTATCTTCTCAGGACCTGTAAAGACTCCCTGTCACCCTGTAGATCAAGTCCAACCTCCTCGTCTTGGCATCTAAGACTCCATTTTCCCCATCATATCTTCCATGTCTTTCAGTTTAAACCTCCCTTTAGTCAGACTTGGAGAAGGCAATGGCACCCCACTCCAGTACTCTTGCCTAGAAAATCCCATGGACGGAGAAGCCTGGTGGGCTGCAGTCCATGGGGTGGCTAAGAGTCGTACTCACCTGAGCAACTTCACTTTTGCTTTTTACTTTCATGCATTGGAGAAGGAAATGGCAACCCACTCCAGTGTTCTTGCCTGGAGAATTCCAGGGACAGGGGAGCCTGGTGGGCTGCCATTTATGGGGTCGCACAGTCAGACACGACTGAAGTGACTTAGCAGTTAGTCAGACTGGTCTTCTCACAGCCTTCCCTAATATTCCAGCACGTGTGTGCACACCCATACATACACACACACACACACACACACACACACACACACGTTCTGTCTTCATGGTCTCAGGCTGTTTCCTCCTAGTGGAAACCCTTTATCATTCTTCTCTATCAGTCAGAACCTACCTACTCTTTAGGCAGAAGAGTCCCACTTCCTGCATAGACTTTACTAACTCACTATTTCTCTTAAGTGTGGTCCTCAGACAGCCTATATCAGTATCACCTAAGATAGCTGTTATAAATCTGAACCCTTGGTTCTCCCCTTAGAACTTGCGGACCATAACTACTGGAGGCCCAGGACTCTGCACTGCAACAGACGCTTTCGATGCAGTTTGAGGACCCTGTCATCTGGTAACTTGAGATGTAGCCCTTTCTTTGGTGACAGAGTCTGTTTTTCTCTTCCATTGAGACCTACAGAAAGGGCATTTCTGAGTATTCTAACAAAGACTTCTTGGCTTCTGGGTCACTTTTAGGTCTTTCAGAGAAACTGTGTTCTCATTGTTGCAATTCATTAAGGAGGGCCTGTACATTTGGAACATATGAGGCATATGAAGGCTTTAGGCTTTTAAAGCAAGTCCTTTTAATCATCTCTAATGCCACTGACTACACTGTGCCATGAAAGCAGCTCCAAAGGCCAGTGCTGTGTGCTGTGTTTAGTCACTCAGTCATGTCCATCTCTTTGCAACACCATGGACTGTAGCCCTCCAGGATCCTCTGTCCATGGAGATTCTCCAAGGAAGATTCTCCAAGTACTAGAGTACATTGCCATGTCCTCCTCCAGGGGAATCTTCCCGACCCAGGGACAGAACCCAGGTCTCCTGCATTGCAGGCAGATTCTTTACCATCTGAGTCACCAGGGAATCCTAAGAATACTGAAGTGGGTAGCCTATCGCTTCTCCAGGGGATCTTCCCGACCCAGGAATTGAACTGGGATCTCCTGCATTGTAGGCAGATATTTTTTACCAGCTGAGCTATCGGGGAAGCCCCCCATGGGCCAGAGGGAGAGCAGACTGGGGGCTGGGGTGGGAGGGGCAAGTCAAAGCACAGTGGGTCTCCTTCTGTGGCAGGGTGAACATGTTTCCCAGACCTCGGGTCTGCGGGGAGGAGAGCTGTGTCAGCCATGGGTGGTCCTCAGGAGGGCAGAGGAGAAGCTTTCTGTGTTCTCTGCTGGCCTTTCTCTTTTCTCCAGGATTCCCCTTATCCATCAGAGATCACTGGACATGAGCTGGTGTGGAAGATGAGAAAATAGTTCTGTAACCTGAACACTCCCAAGTCTCCCTCTGTTAACTGGACTAATTCCAGTTCAAATACATGGCTCAGGAACACCAGCCTTTAGTTAGAAAACAAGGGGAAACACGCCCCATGTTCTGTCTTGTGGGGTGTTGGCATCCCTTTTGTCTTCTTTCTCTAGAGAGGGGCCTCACTGCATTAGAAATTAGATACTGTGTGTGTGTGTGTGTGTGTGTGTGTGTGTGTGACCAATTAGTATCAACAACTTCATCTTGTATTGAAAAAAAATCCCCAGATGGAAGTAATTGTATTCATAAGCCCCTGTCTTTATAGAATCCCTTTTCCAGCAAGCTCAAAGCATGCACTCTGTGGCATAACCCAGTTCATTTCTGGACTGTCTCCATGTGTTGGTAAAAGGGCAGCTGCTGTAATTTTGTTGTCATTTCACATTTGGGGGATGGAGAAGCTCTGTGGGTTGAAAAGGTCACATGGCATTAGCAGGAGACTGAGACTGGGATCCTCCTCTTCCTTTGCCGTGTCCTTCACTCCATCAGTGATGTCCAAATAGAGTCTGTCGATGAATGTCAGGGTGGCTGCGTAAGAAACACTTGTGCAGTTAATTTCAAATATAGAGTCCTGGACCCCGTTCCTCAAGGGATCCCAACTCAACAGGTCTAGGGAGGAGGTGGCCAGGAACCTATTCTTTACAAGCATTCCAGATGATTCTAATGCACTGCACTTTGGGGAACCAGGACTAAAGACCATACTGACAACCACACTGCCCACCTTAGCCCCTCCCAGGAGTGTCTTTGACTGAAACGTGCCTTCTTAATGTTTTCCTTCTTACCCTTCACCCTCCAACTCCCCCAGGCCTTCCAGCTCAGGCCAAGAAACATGCGGAATCTGCCAAGAACATCTTGCTGACCTGGAAGGGAACCACAACCTCAGACAGGGAGGAAAAGCAACTTCTGGAGACTCTGGTCATGCTCTACTATACTCTGGGGGTGGTCTACCTCCTGAAGAACCAATATCCTTTCCTTCCCAGCGGGATCTGGGGATCAGGGCCGGGGGCCATCCACGCCAGATGAGTCATCTCACACAGGGTGGGAGGTGGAACCGAGCCCTCGTAGCTGCATTCTGACATCCGGGCCCTCCGTGAGCCTGCACTAGGAAAGTCCGTCTGGAAAGTACAAGTGTTCCTCCTGTGTCTATTCACATGAGCTCTGAGTTGAGCCTGGGGGGTGGTTCTCACTGGGGACACACCTCCTTGGCACCTGGCCGTTTTGGGAGCCTGTCTCGTGCTTCGTTGAGCCCTCAAGACAGGCAATGTTAGCAGTTAGGAGGTGGGTGATAATGGCAGTGGCCATGTGGGAAGACGGAGGATGGATGGTAATTGGAAGCACTGTTTGTCAGGGCAGGCTGCACATCCTCGTCCCCTGGGGAGATTTAAGAATGATTGCTATTTGAGTCCCACCCCCGAGAGTTTGATTTAGTAGGCCCCGGGTGCATCTGTTCCCTGAGATTTTTTAAAAAGCCCCAGGTTACTTGTAACACGCAGCCAAAAACCTCTGATTTAATGTACACTTGATGGTTTTAGTTTTTCTAAAATGCTGTTGAGAACACTGCCCATGAAGCTGAAGGCCAAGCAAAATAGACCAAAGAAATAGTTTTCCATATTTCAAGGGAGAACGGTTAAAAATGCCTCTCCTCCAAAAGCTTGTGATTTTGACAGCCTGTGGGTACTCTCTCTGCTTGAAAACTAAGGGGTCTTTCATGTTCATGAATAATCATAAACCCTCTTTGAGCTCCTCTCTACACATCCCCCCTCTACATTTTTGGTCTTGATATACTCAGCTTGCAAAATCTGATACATTTCCTTCCTCTCTTATGCTATTCGCCAGAGGGCTGTTGAGAATTCGGGAAATGGAAGGATATTGGGAATTAAGGGGATTTTCTTTCCTGCTGTTTGCCTCTCGCCAAAAAGCTGCTCTGCTCGGACTTTCTAAATGACCCAGAAAGTCCCTTTCAGCAAAATTGGTTCCTCTCTTTTGCCATTCACAGAAACCAACTTGGGAAAAAATGAATAATTGCTGTCACGCAGTAGATGCCTCTAAGGAAATCCCGTGTAATTCACGGTTTCAGTTCACTCCCGGTGCTTGCCACCCATCCTAGCCCTGGGCTCCTGCAACACCACAAGACACCCAGGGCCCCGTTCCTTTTCTGAAGAATCCTCCCTTCTCGACAACTCATACAGATGAAAACAGAGTGAAGTGTGTGTTCCCAGATACTGTTTCATTTTCCCAAGGGCCCCTATTATTTGCTCACCAGCTCTGCCCTGGTCATTGGAGCCATTTGTGTACCTGGCACTTTCCTTGACTGTTTCACTGGCAGAGAGGCGTATTTCAACCTGCAGAAGTCAGAGAGAAACATGAAGGAGCTGAGAGAACTGTATAAGGGAGGCACTTGTGGATTACAGGTCTCAGAGAAAGATCTAACAATCGCTTTGGGCAGGTGAGATCTGGGCTTAGAGAAGCTTGGATTTTTATGACTTTGTTTTTGTGCAGTCACTAAGCCTTGTCCGACTCTTTGCAACGCCATGGTCTGCGACATACCAGGCTCCTCTCCTTCACTATCTCCTGGAGTTTGCTCAAATTCATATCCATCAAATCGGGGATGCCATCCAACCGTCTCATCCTCTGTCACCCCCTTCTCCTCCTGCCTTCAGTCTTTCCCAGCATCAGGGTCTTTTCCAATGAGTCAGATCTTCACATTAGGCAGCCAGAGTAATGGAGCTGTAGCTCCAGCATCAGTCCTTCCAATGGATATTCATTTTTATGACTAAAGCTCGCAATTACATGATTGTCATGCACTTGGTATATAAGAGGAGAAAAATATTTAGAGCAAAAGAACCAGAGACTCAAATAATAGTAAAAGAGGCTCATGTTTACCAGATGCGTACACCATCTTCTAAGTTTTCTGTGGTCTTTCCCATTTGATCCTCATAGCCACTCCTGAGATAGCTGGTGCAATTACTTATCTCATTAGAAAGAGGGCAAAGAGACTGAGCTGAAGATAAAGAAACCATCCAAGGAGATAAGCTTTAATTACTGGATTGGAACTTGGTCTGAACGTACAGACTCTTAGCCCTTCCTTGTGCTGCCTCTCCTACTTACTCTAAAATTACTTTTTTTTTTTTCTGAATTGCCACCTACTTTTGTCATTAAGTGGTCTTCCCTCATAGTTCAGTTGGTAAAGAATCCATCTGCAATGCAGGAGACCCTGGTTTGATCTCTGGGTTGGGAAGATCCCCTGGAGAAGGGATAGGCTATCCACTCCAGTATTCTGGCCTGTAGAATTCCATGGACTGTATAGTTCATGGGGGTAACAAAGAGTCGGACACAACTGAGTGACTTTCACTTTCAATTTGTCGTTAAATATGACAAATGATAAAGAAGAAACACTTAACGAGATCAATATATTGAAGGTCCTTGAGTTATTCATAGCACATGCATTTTTAAGGAAAGTTGTATTCCATATGGAAACAAAGTTCATGGAATTTGTTCAAGCCAGAATGAGACTTAACTATTTTACAGTTAGAAATCCTCTGAGAATCAGAATATTTACATATGAGAAGGGGCCCATCAGAGTATCAGAGGAAAAAAAAAATAACAAAAGGTTTACTATTCCCTAGATTTTTCAAATGTCTTCACATCCTTGAAAACAATCTGTTTCCAGAACTGTAAGCACTTGGCATGGTAGGGTAGACAATGGAATGGTAAGTAAGTGGACTACATGAGTCATACTTGCCTCCTCTAAACAGCTATGAATCTAGTTGTCAAATGAGAAATGGTGGGGAGATGCTGGCATGTCCAGAGTTGAATCAGAAACAATTCTTAAGTCCACAGGCCCATAAGTGAGAGTCCAGTGACTGTCTCCTGCTGACACACGGGGCAGTGACTTAGATTTTTGTGCTTATGTGAAAGGTAGCCTTGTTCCTCTTTCAGAATAACTTTGAGTGTGTATTTCATTCATCCGCTCCACACAGTTGACGTGTTTTGTGCATGCACTCTTCTAAGTGTTGGAATGTTTACAAAAGTATAACTACATTCTCGACACTGTTCTAAGTGCTTTACATGTATACACGTCAGGATCATATTTTGAGTAAAGTTTCCTAACTGTTTTTTGAACTTAGCACCCTTAAAGTTTTTCATGTCTGAAGTATTTTATTGTATGATGTGCCATGATGTATTTAATCATCCCCCTTTTGGTGGGGAGATGCTTACATTGTTTTCTCTATCCTGTCTTATTTTTAACTGAGGAAGAATAAATTAACTAGATCAAACAAAACAAAGGAAAACCCTGGCTTTAGCCTAAAAGAGAAGGAATCAGATGTAATAAAATTTTATTTTGATTTTAGAAAGTCTTTGTTATGGGGTAAATTATCCCATCTTATGAACTTCTGGAGGCCATTTTTTCCATATGCTTTTTTATAAAATTAGCCTATTGTGATATATTAATGGGTTTGATGAAATGGTAGTCAGTGAAATCTAGTGGGTAAAATGCTGGTTAATAGGAATGTGTTTACGGCAAGGCTGGACTTTGAGCCACCCACACAGATGATCAGCCTGTGAAGGCCAAATTGCTTGGTTCTTAGAAAGTTCCTTCTGTGTCTGCAGAGCAAGTCACCTCTCTCTGACTTTCCACCCTTGTCCCTTTTCTTCCAGAGCCTCCTTGGCCAACTGCAGGTTAAACCTTGCGCTGGTATACTTCGAAAAGGCAGTTGACAATGTTATTGCCAATAAGGGTGACAGTACGTCAGATCTGGTCAGTCTTTACCAGGAAATTGCTCAGATCGAGCAGCTGAGGAGGAACCATGAACAAGCCATCCAATACTTGCACCAGGTAGGTGGGTTGGCTGAAGTCCAGGCCAGGAGGCTTTGTTTGGTCGCAGGCCTGGTTCCCAGAAGGAAAGAGCAGGGGATGGGATCAATTTTACTCCAGATCCACGCAACAGACCTTCCTCAAATTCTAGACAGGGAACACAGGCTCATGGTGGGCCTGTCTGCTGTGTGACCTGATTTAACACAGCATTTCCCCTCCTGGCTTCCCTCACCTCTGTCTGTGCCAGGAAGAGGGAGCTGAGGGAAAAAGCCAGAGGGGCAACTGAGTTCACATCTTTAACAAATGCAAAGGGCTTCTAAAATGAAAATTTGTAATATTTTGGTGTAATGCTCTCATTTGTCCTATAAACTAGTCCAGCTGGTTGAATTTCCAATCTAAGGTTAAACCACCAAGATGGTGTTGTGCTTGGAGGTAACTAGTTCGACAGATGGCGAGGGGAAAAAGAAACATAAGTTGCATCTATCATAATTTAAACAGTCTAGGGCACTTTAGGCATCAAACTTTCTTTGAAACTGCTGGTTAAATTCACCTTTTCTCTCCTCAACGGAGAACCGTGCCCATGGCTTCAGATATCTCCCATGACTGAGATCAGATCACAGTACTGGATTTCCTGTTTTGCAAAAAAAAGTGCACTGCCCTGGAACAGTGCAGGTGACAGCAGTCTGCTACTGAGGAAAAGGCATTTGCCTGCAATCCAGAAATCCCAGGTTACTGACATCACAATGGAGAGATGTTTGGGAATGCTGCCCGGAAGGCAGGGAGTCCTCTACTTACGGAGAAAACCTGGCCAGTGTGTCTGAGGCTCCCTTAAAGCAGTAGTCCAGTTTAGAATGAATAAAACAGTATATAATCAGGGTTTCCCAACCACAACAAAAATAATAGTTCAAATGTATGGAATGCTTTTACCATGTGCACATGAGGCTATATTAGTTCGTTTATTTCATGAAATAAGCATATGAAGTAAGCACTATTTATTTTTTATCTGTGGCTCAGAGAATAAAGCATCTGCCTGCAATGCAGGAGACCTGGGTTCGATCCCTGGGTTGGGAAGATCCCCTGGAGAAGGAAATGGCAACCCACTCCAGTATTCTTGCCTGGAGAATCCCATAGACAGAGAGCCTGGCGGGCTACAGTCCACGGGGTCGCAAAGAGTCGGACATGACTGAGCGATTTCACACACACACACACACATACACATGCATGAGGAGGAGAAGGCAGTGGCACCCCACTCCAGTACTCTTGCCTGGAAAATCCCACGGGTGGAGGAGTCTGGTGGGCTGCGGTCCATGGGGTCGCTAAGAGTCAGACGCGACTGAGCGACTTCACTTTCACTTTTCACTTTCATGCACTGGAGAAGGAAATGGCAACCCACTCCAGTGTTCTGTGGCTCAGAGAATAAAGCATCTGCCTGCAATGCAGGAGACCTGGGTTCGATCCCTGGGTTGGGAAGATCCCCTGGAGAAGGAAATGGCAACCCACTCCAGTATTCTTGCCTGGAGAATCCCATAGACAGAGAGCCTGGCGGGCTACAGTCCACGGGGTCGCAAAGAGTCGGACATGACTGAGCGATTTCACACACACACACACACATACACATGCATGAGGAGGAGAAGGCAGTGGCACCCCACTCCAGTACTCTTGCCTGGAAAATCCCACGGGTGGAGGAGTCTGGTGGGCTGCGGTCCATGGGGTCGCTAAGAGTCAGACGCGACTGAGCGACTTCACTTTCACTTTTCACTTTCATGCACTGGAGAAGGAAATGGCAACCCACTCCAGTGTTCTTGCCTGGAGAATGAATCCCAGGGACAGCAGAGCCTGGTGGGCTGCTGTCTATGGGGTCGCACAGAGTCAGACATGACTGAAGTGACTTAGCAGCAGCAGCAGCAAGCATGAGGAAATTGAAGCGCAAAGAACTATAGCTAATTCACTGGAAATTGTGTAGCTAACAGGTTGCTGGGGTGGGTGGGCATGGATTTGAACTCAGATTTGACCCCACAGCCTTTACTCATAACAGCTCTGCACTGGGTCTTAGCTCTGAAGTATTGTCTTAAGTGTTGTGTGGAGCTCCTTGAAATACCTCATGCTGTTTGGCCTATGAAAGTATGAAGTACAGGTGGTTCTTTTATTGCTGGTGGGTAGTGAACTGGATACTTTCTGTCTTCTTTCTTTTTCCAAAGTGTTATTCCTTCCATTTTAGTTCAGCTAATAAAAGCTATTTTCTCTAAGGCTTACAATGTTCAGTGATACAATGGCACCCCACTCCAGTACTCTTGCCTAGAAAATCCCATGGACAGAGGAGCCTGCTAGGCTGCAGTCCATGGGGTCTCGAAGAGTCAGACATGACTGATCGACTTCCCTTTCACTTTTCACTTCCATGCATTGGGGAAGGAAATGGCAGCCCATTCCAGTGTTCTTGCCTGGAGAATCCCAGGGACGGGGGAGCCTGGTGGGCTGCCTTCTATAGGGTCATGCAGAGTTGGACACGACCGAAGTGACTTAGCAGCAGCAGCAGCAAACACTATATACATATTCATTTAATTTTTACAACTGTTTGTGATAAATACAATTTTTGTCACTCCTGGTTTATATTCAAAGAACTTATAATGACTTGCCTTGTTATAGTAAATGGCTGAGCTAAGATGGGAACCCAGGCAGTTGGGCTCTAGGATTCATGCTTTACTAGATTTTTTTTTTTTGATACTGAACCTTTGAGAGGTTGAGCTAAAGCTATAATTTTGCATTTGTGATGAAACATAATAAAAAGTAATAATTTTTTGAGAACCTGCTATGTGAAGGGTGCTGTGCCCAGTGCTTTGCACACATCATCTCATTAGCCTTTCCCAAACCCTAATCAGGGCTTCCCTTGTGACTCAGCTGGTAAAGAATCTGCCTGCAATGCCAGAGACCTGGGTTCAGTCCCTGGGTTAGGAAGATCCCCTGGAGAAGGGAAAGGCTACCCACTCCAGTATTCTGGCCTGGAGAATTCCATGGCCTGTTAGTCCATGGGGGTCACAAAGAGTCAGACACAGCTGAGCGACTTTCACTTTCAAACCCTAATCAATGGAAAGTATATATTCTTTCTACATATGAAGGTAAAATTACTTGCTCAAGAATCAAGAGAGGAAGTAGCAGGTCTGGGACTCAAACTCCTCTCTCAGGTAGGTAACTTCATGATTAAATAAACATCAGCTGTCAATCAACCAGCACTTCTGTGGGGGCTACTATAAAATCCACAGTGAATCACTGCCATTTGAGTACTTATCCTTCTCATGATTTTCTGTATTCTAGGCGCATTCTATCTGCGTCTCTTTGTACACTGAAGTCAGCCCCCAAGCTGCAGAGGTGAGCGCGTTACTAGCCAAGGCTTACGCCATGTCTGGAGAGGTCCAACACAAGGGTAGGTAGAAGAGGTGATTTTGTGGATATTATTGTTTCCCACTCATAGGAAGGATGCATACTGCCAAATGGAATAGGTGTATCTATCAATATGGACAGATAATAAGGAGCTTTTCATGTCTGTGATAGAAAGATAAGACTAGATACCATTTTGTAGAGTCATTTACACACGGATTTAGACACAGTATCTCCCCAAATTAGCTGGAACATCAAAACCAGTAAGATCATCTGATTTCTATTTCCTTTATTCCCTTAGAATCTCACCAGAGCAAAACCAATACAATATTGTAATTAGCCTCCAATTAAAATAAATAAATTTAAATTTTAAAAAAAAGAAGAAAAAAAGCATCTCACCAGAATTTACCTGCATAAAGAGTAGAGAACCTACATGCAATTAACATGGCCTAAGATCTATCAGTTAATTAGGAAATCCAGTGTAAAAGAGAAACATTGGCTCCTCTCCTCATCCTCCTCCACTCTCAACCTCCTTGACTCTTAGAATGTATGCAGCATCTAGAATTTTCTCAACTTGTATTCAGAAGTGAGGTACTAGGGGTTCTAGAGGAAAGCTGAGTCATGAGGCCATCCTTCAGCAGTGGTCCTTCTCAGACAGTGCCATCCTTTTCATTGTGGGTAGCTCTGAGAGAGACTTGGAGGAACTGGTAAGGAAGGACAGTCCCATGCTCACCTGGCCTGATCCAGTTAGTGGACACTAATGGATTCAGTGGTTTATCAGGAGGAATTTGAGATTTATAAAAAATATAATTTAAATATATTTTAAATGCTGTGCTTTTAAAAATAATATTTTAAAAAATAATCTTTTTTGTACTTACAAAAATAATCCATTTTGGCAGACATTCTTTGCCAGTTTATTATATGAGAGAGAAAGGAAGAGTGTGTGTATGTGTGTCTGATGAGGGGAGATGATATTATTTTCTATTCTTGTATTTCGCTATGTTATAATATAAAATTTTTTTTTTCATTTCAGAAGTTATTTGGATATTTTGAACATTGGTTTCTTTAGCAT
>SJYC01024342.1:0-16967 GCA_006408675.1 Madoqua kirkii | reverse complement strand
CTTACATACTAATTTTGACTCAAGAAAATCTTCAACTCCTAGCATCCTCTAAATTCCAGATGGATTAATATTTTTTTACATCAGAACTGAAAGATATAAATTAGCCAGAAGAAAGTTCAGTACTAGAATAAAATGTACTAAAATTAAAAATTGGAGAAAAGAAAAATTCTCTGAGCATGCAAAGATATACCTGAAAAGAAGAGACTGATAAGTTTATTTATAAAAAGATCTAAGACTTGTGCCTGTCATGAAAAACCATAAGTAAAGCAAAAAACTTAACTAAGATGGATAATCCAAATACACCGTAGTTTTTTTCTTTTTTTTTTTTTAAAGAATTTGTAGTTAACTTTCAAAGAAAGCAAGCTCCAAGCACAGATGATTTCACTGGGTAATTCTACTTAACATCTGAAGAAGAAATAGCACCTATCCTATATAATCTTCTCCAGAAAGTTAAGGAAGAAGGAATACTGCCCAACTCATTTTATGAGGCCAAAATCAGACAAAGACATTAGAAGAAAAAACAAAACCAAAATAACAAAAATAATAATAGACCAATACCTTTCATGCACATAGATGTAAAACAACAACAACAAAATGTATAGCAGTATATAAAAGAGAATAATACACAATGATCAAGTGAGGTTTTTTCCTTTGAGAATGTTAGGCTGGTTCAGTATTCAAACCTGAATCAATGCATATGTACGAAATCCTAAAAGAAATCAGTCCTGAATATTCATTGGAAGGACTGATGCTGAAGCTCCAATACTTTGGCCACCTGATGTGGAGAATTGATTCATTGGGAAACACCCTGATCCTGGGAAAGATTGAAGGCAGGAGGAGAAGGAGACAACAGAGAATAAGATGGTTGGATGGCATCACCAACTCAGTTTTGGGCAAGCTCTGGGAGTTGGTGATGGACAGGGAAGCCTGGAGTGCTGCAGTCCATGGGGTCACAAAGAGTAGGACACAACTGAACTGACTGACCGTATCAACAATCCAGACAAAAAGCACATAATCTTATCAACTGATGCCAAAAAAGCATCAGGTGATAAACTGTGACAAAATTCACTATCCTTTCATGATAGAAAGGGAACTTCTCAGTCTGATAAAAGGCCTGTACAAAAGGCCTACAGACAACATCACGTTCATTAGTAAGACTGTATGCTTTTGTCTAAGATCATGAACAAGGGCAAGATGTTCACTCACTACTCTTATTCAACGTAGTACTGGAAGTGTGAGCCAGTGTAATAGGCAAAAAAGAGACATACAGCTTAGAAGAAATAAAATGGTCTCTATTCATCGACAGCATGACTGACCAAAGCATTTACAATTCCAAGGAATTTACAAATCTAGAACCAGCAGGTGAGTTTAAGCTTAGCATGGTCATAGAATATAAGATCAACACACATTTCTAGATTAACAAAGTACAACTGGAAACCAAAATTTTTTAAAATATCATTTATAAGAACCCCATTTCCTAGATAAAACACTTAGATATAAATCTAGCAAAATATACTCAGGATCTATGTGCTGCAAACTACAACATCCTGATCAAAGACAGATGACCTAAATAAGTGGAGACACACTGTGTTCTTGGATTGGAAGACTCACAGTAGTAAAGATGTCAAAGTGAAAGTCGCTCAGTCACGTGTGACTCTGTGCAATCCCGTGGACTATACAGTCCATGGAATTCTCCAGGCCAGAATACTGGAGTGGGTGCCTTTCCCTTCTCCAGGGGATCTTCCCAACCCAGGGATCAAACCCAGGTCTCCCTCATTGCAGGCGGATTCTTTACCAACTGAGCTACAAGGGAAGCCCAAGAACACTGGCGTGGATAGCCTATCCCTTCTCTAGCAGATCTTCCTGACCCAGAAATTGAACTGGGGTCTGCTGCATTGCAGGCGAATTCTTTACTAACTGAGCTATCAGGGAAGCCTGTCAAGTCTTCCCAAATCAGTTTATGAATTTAACTCAATTACAATAAAAATTCCAGTAGATATACTTTTTTTGGCTGGGCTCAACAGTTTGTGAGATCTAATTCCCCATCCAGGGCTCGAACCTGGGCCCTCAGCAGTGAAAGCACTGACTTCTAACCACTGGGCAACCAAGGAATTCCCAGGAACGTTTGTAAATATAGATAAGCTGACTGCAAAATTTATATGGGAAAGCAAAGGAACTAAGAAGCTAAATCAATTTTTAAAAATAGTACAGTTAGAAGAATTGTACTGCTTGATTTTAAGATTTACTCTATCAAGAGAGTGGTAGTGATAAAGGGACAGACAGAAATCAGAATCATTGGAACATAAGGAGAGCCCAGAAATAGACTTAATTAATTAATGACCAACTAATTTTTGACAAAGGTACAAAAGTAATTCAGTGTGCAAGTGATAGTCTCTTCAACAGATGGTATGGAACAATCGGTATCCAAGTGTCTCCCAGTACCTCAAACACTTTCATACTGTACATAAGCATTAACTCAACATGAATCACTGTCCTAAATATAAGAACTAAAATTTATATTTACTTTACTATAATCAAGAAACAATATAGAACAGCAAAGATACCAATTTTCTTCTATCAAATTGTCAGCATTTTTAAAAAGATAACCTTTTAGCATTAAAGAGAGCAATTTGATTACAAACTCCTTGAAGGACCGTTTGGTAGGATATTATACATCTTAGAACTATATATATATATATTAAATTATAGGGCAATCAACTTTTCAACCACTGTTTGAAAGTTTCAAAAATTTAAAATTATCTGTCATTTGACAAGTAAACAGGTCTGCTCAGTTATAGCTGGTGGGAGTGATAGTGTAATTGATATGAAATTGTGTTGGTGGTTTAGTCGCTAAGTCAAGTCTGATTCTTGTGACCCCATGGACTGTGGCCCACCAGGCTCCTCTGTCCATGTGATTTCCCAGGCAAGAATACTGGAATGAGTTGCCATTTCCTTCTCCAGGGGATCTTACTGACTCAGGGTCTTGTATCTCTTGTGTCTCCTGCACTGTAGGCAGTTTGTTTACTGCTGAGCCACCAGGGAAACATTGTTATTAAATTCAGTTCAGTTCAGTGGCTTAGTTGTGTCTGACTCTTGGCTACTCCATGGACTGCAGCAGGCCAGGCCTCCCTGTCTATCACCAACTCCCGGAGTTTACTCAGACTCATGTCGATTGAGTTGGTGATGCCATCCAACCATCTCATTTTGTCATCCCCCTCTCTTTCTGCCTTCAATTTTTCCCAGCATCAGGGTCTTTTCAAATGAGTCAGTTCTTTGCATCTCGTGGCCAAAGAATTGGAGTTTCAGCTTCAACATCAATCCTTCCAATGAATACTCAGGACTGATTTACTTAGGATGGACTGGTTGGATCTGCTTGCAGTCCAAGGGACTCTCTAGGGTCTTCTCCAACACCACAGTTCAAAAGCATCAATTCTTCGGCACTTAGCTTTCTTTATAGACCAACTCTCACATCCATGCATAACTACTGGAGATATTATATCTTTGACCAGACAGACCTTTGTTGGTAAAATAATGTCTCTTCTTTTTAATATGCTAGGTTAGTCATAACTTTTCTTCCAAGGAGCAAGTGTCTTTTAATTTCATGGCTACAGTCACCATCTGCAATGATTTTGGGGTCCCCCCAAATAGTCTCTCACTGTTTCCATTGTTTCCCCATCTATTTGCCATGAAGTGATGGGGCCAGATGCCATGATCTTAGTTTTCTGAATGTTGAGCTTTAAGCCACTTTTTTCACTCTCTTTCACTTTCATCAAGAGGCTCTTTAGTTCTTCATTTTCTGCAAAGTGTGGTGTCATCTGCATATCTGAGGTGATTGATATTTCTCCTGGCAATCTTGATTCCAGCTTGTGCTTCATCCAGTCCAATGTTTCTCATGATGTACTCTGCATAGAAGTTAAATAAGCAGAGTGACAATATACAGCCTTGACGTACTCCTTTTCCTTTTTGGAACAGTCTGTTGTTCCATGTCTAGTTCTAACTGTTGCTTCCTGACCTGCATACAGGTTTCTCAAAAGGCAGGTCAGGTGGTCTGGTATCCTCGTCTCTTTCAGAATTTTCGCAGTTTGCTGTGATCCACACAGTCAAAGGCTTTGGCATAGTCAATAAAGCAGAAGTAGGTGTTTTTCTGGAACTCTTTTGCTTTTTCAATGATCCAGCAGATGTTGGCAATTTGATCTCTGGTTCCTCTGCCTTTCCTAAATCCAGTTTGAATATTTGGAAGTTCACAGTTCATGTACTATTGAAGCCTGGCTTGGAGAGTTTTGAGCATTACTTTGCTAGCATGTGAGGTCAGTGCAATTGTACAGTAGTTTGAACATTCTTTGTCATTGCCTGTTTTTAGAATTGGAGTGAAAACTGACCTTTTCCAGTCCTGTGGCCACTGCTGAGTTTTCCAAATTAGTTGGCATATTGAGCGCAGCACTTTCACAGCATCATCTTTTAGGATTTGAAATATTCTATCTCCTCCACTAGCTTTGTTCATAGTGATGCTTCCTAAGGCCCACTAGACTTCGCATTCCAGAATGTCTGGCTCTATGTGATTCATCACACCATCCTGATTATCTGGGTCATGAAGATCTTTTTTGTAGAGTTCTTCTGTGTATTCTTGCCACCTCTTCTTTTCTGCTTCTGTTAGTTCCATACCATTTCTGTCCTTTATTCTGCCCATCTTTGCATAAAGTGTTCCCTTGGTATCTCTAATTTTCTTGAAGAGATCTGTGGTCTTTCCCATTCTTTTCATAGCACTGATCACTGAGAAAGGCTTTCTTATCTCTCCTTCCTGTTCTTTGGAACTCTGCATTCAAATGGGCATATCTTTTCCTTTCTCCTTTGCCTTTAGTTTTTCTTCTTTTCACAGCTATTTGTAAGGCCTCCTCAGACAACCATTTTGCCTTTTTGCATTTCTTTTTCTTGGCAATGGTTTTGATTACTGCCTCCTGTACAATGTCACGAACCTCCATCCGTAGTTTTTCAGACACTATGTCTATTAGATATCATCCCTTGAATCTGTTTGTCACTTACTATATAATTGTAAGGGATTTGATTAAGGTCATACTTGAATGGTCTAGTGGTTTTCCCTACTATCTTCAATTTAAATCTGAGTTTGGCAATAAGAAGTTCATGTTCTGAGCCACAGTCAGCTCCTGGTCTTGTTTTTGCTGACTGTATAGAGCTTCTCCATCTTTGTCTGAAAAGAATATAATCAATCTGATTTGAAATTAAGAGACCCATTTGATATATCTAATAAAATTGAAAAGGAAACATGTATAAGGATTTCACTCTGAAAGTATTTGTAACTGTGAAATATTATAAACAACTTTATCAATAAATGAAAGGAAAATTTGGTATGTTAGCTATATAGAATTTTGTGTATTTAAAAGGGCTAGATTTTAGGAGTTCCTTGGTTGACCAGTGGTTAGGATTCCAGGTTTTCACTGCCATGGCTTGAAATCAGCCCCTGGTCAGGGGACTGAGATCTTGTAATTATCAAAGTATGATCAAAATAGAAGGGCTAGATTTTACTAATAAAGAAAAGGTTAATTTTTAGAAAGCAGCATTAAGGGGCTTCCCTAGTGGTCCAGTGGTTAAGAATCCATCTCCCAGTGCAGGGGACACAGGTTTGATCCCTGCTCTGAGAAGATCCCACATGCCACAAGGCAACTAAACTGATGAGCCACAACTGCTGAGCCATTGCTCCAGAGTCCGTGAGCCACAACTACTAAGCCTGCAAACCTAGATGAGAGAAGCCACTAAAATGGGAAGCCCATAGACCGCAACTTAAGAATAGCTCTGGCTTGCTGCAACTACAGAAAAGCCCACACATAGGAACAAAGGCCCAGTACAGTCAAAAATAAACTAAATAAATATTGAAAAAGCATTAAGGAAAAAATAACTTGCACTTTTAGGACACAGAAAGTAAATGTGATGGTTTAGTTGCTAAGTAGTGTCTGACTCTTTGCAACCCCTTGGACTGTAGCCTGCCAGGCTCCTCTGTCCATGGGATTTTCCAGGCAAGAATACTGGAGTGGGTTGCCATTTCCTTCTCCAGGGGATCTTCTGTACCCAGGAACTGAATCCAGGTCTCCTGCATTGCAGGCATATTATTTACTGACTGAGCTAGGAGGTAAGCCCCATAGTTACATTTATATAAACATGAAAAATGAACTGCAGAGTAAGAAAAACTGCATCATAATATAAACAGAGGTACAGACTTCTGGCTGTGGCTTTGTGAAGGGTTCTGTATAACCTCTTACATATGTAACACACACACACACACAAACTGAATAAAATGATTTTTTTTAAAAAGTACCCATTTCAGGACACTGGGAATAGATAAGCAGATAACAAATTGCAAATCATTCTCGAAAAACTGTTAGAGCTTTAGGTAAAGAGTGAGTCTTTTTGACATCTTGCCTGGAGTTGCTCCCACCCATCCACAGTCCCAGCTCAGTCCTTGAACACAATTTTATCAACATAAGGCTAGCTGAGAAAACAGCACCTTTGCTGGCAGAGGAGGCTAGAGCATGGGACAAAAGCCTACAGATTTATCCAATGAAAGCGGCCAGATAGTAGGAAATGAATTGGGGAATGCCTGATAATTGTTAGCCTGAATATGCTGTATTGGTTGGTGTCAGTAGCAGGCCAGTCATCAATTTTAACTGAAAGAACCTTGAAATGAGAGAGACATAAGAAGGCTAAATAAGCTCGCCCAACATTTCTGGCCATCTGGGAAACCACATACACATACAGGGGACACTGGAAGGTCCCACAAAAAACAACCAAAGGAGACTTGAAACGTGGTAGAGCTTTGAATGCATTTCCCAATCTACATACAGATCGCTCAACAGAGGATGAAAGACATAGCATCTGGAGGCATTTGAGCACAACCTCTTCCCAAGTCAGTGGGTCAACACTAGCTAGGCAGACACAGGGGTCACCCGCAGGAATCCAGACTAAAAATTAAAATAAGCACTGAAACCTGGAGCAAAGACTTTGAGTATTTGGTCCAATATGTAGGAACTTGAAATCATCAATCCATTCTAACAATACAGAAGCTGATCAAACTGAAAAATCACTAACCCGTCTTTGATATGTCAGAGAAGTGAGGTCATGGGTCACAAGTCAACTGATGCCTCTGAAACTGGAGAAACAGGTGAATAAAGAGAATCGCAGTTTACAAGAACAGATCACCATCTTGACAGGAACCAGTACTGGGGTTCCGAAGACCTGAACTGTAGTTGATGAATTTCTGGAAGCTCAGTATGGGCAAAAATTTTAAATTTTAAATTAAAAATTAGGAGAGTTAAAAATTCCAAGGTTACTCAATCATAGGGGATCCCCCACACTTTATATTTTTATCTCCAAGAACTTTATCAGGTTTTCAAAGTGAGTATTGGAGTAAAATACCCCTTGCTTGCAGCAGGCAGAGGGGGAAAGTAACCATTTAAAAAATATACCAGAGCATCCAGCTTAACTGGGCCCATCTTCAAGAGAAACTTAAAAAAAAAAAAAAAGACCCTAAATATTGAGTTTTTTCCCCAGAGCCTAACCAACCTGAGAAGATGGAAATATCCAACTTCAGCCTCCTCCGTGCTGTCCCATGTGAGGGAGAGGGGGCTGAGGAGTACTTGTAGAGTTCACAGTTCAGAGGCATGGGCTCACCAAATCACAGGATTATACAATGCTTCCCTTCCCCCGAAGCCTCACTACCACATTACTAAAGGCCTGTTTGGAGCAGTTACTTTTATACAATACATCATGCCCAACTATCAAGAGGAAATATAAGGCATACTAAAAGTCAAAGACTATAATTTAAAGAGACAGAACAATCATCAGTATCTTTCTTTCTTAGAAATGGAAAATGAAGTAGCTCAGTCATGTCCAATTCTTTGCGACCCCATGGACTGTACTGCCAGGCTCCTCTGCCCATGGGATTTTCCAGGCAAGAATACTGGAGTGGGTTGCCATTTCCTTCTCCAGGGGATCTTCCTGACCAAAGGATCGAACCTGGATCTCCCACACTGCAAGCAGACTCTTTACCATCTGAGCCACTGGAATTATCAGACTGAGAATCTAAAACAACTATATGATGTCCAAGGGCAGGAGATGGATTTCTCAACTCAAAATAGAGAATATACCCTTCTCCTGCCTTTTTTGTTTTTGGTGGTGGTAGGGGGGAGGGTGTCTGTTATTGATCTGTCTGGACCCTCAAGGACTGGGTGATGTCTACCCATACTGGAGAGGGTGGAACTTCTTTACTCAGTTGACTGTTTCAGATGCTCATCTCTCCTGGAAACATCCTCACAGACACACTCAGACATAATGTTCTGCCAGCTATTTGGGCATCCTTCAGCCCAGTCAAGCTGACACAAAAGTCACCATCATAAATCTACTCCTCATCAACTTGATATCTATACACATCTTAATCTTCAAATGAAGACAATGACAAGGTCATCATTCTACCTGACATGATACAGCTCTCCTGGTTACAACTGAAAAGACACTAATCCCTTAGCCAGAAGAGGAAGTGAAGTCCTTCAGAATGTTGACTCGCCTTGCGGTATTCCATAACTGGAAAGCTATGATGTAAATTTGATGATCCTTAAAGGCTGATATAAAGCTAATACATCTTAACATTACATGATAAGAAAATAAAATAGTAAAGAAAACCAAGACATTTGCTTAATATGAATATGTGTATACACACACATACACAAATGTATTTATAAAATGAGGAAATTCTCATTACAATTACAATCCTCATTTCTGTAACTGTTTGTGTGGTCATGGCTGGTATTTATAACTATCTTTTTCTACTACCCAATCTATATCCCTTTTGTCTTCAAGAAGCACCTCAGCTGGTAATGATTCTTTATACAGTAAAGTGGCCCAAACTTTCATTCCTGAATGCTGCTGCTGCTGCTAAGTCACTTCAGTCATGTCTGACTCTGTGTGACCCCATAGACGGCAGCCCACCAGGCTCCCCTGTCCCTGGGATTCTCCAGGCAAGAACACTGGAGTGGGTTGCCATTTCCTTCTCCAATGCATGAAAGTGAAAAGTGAAAGGGAAGTCACTCAGTCGTGTCCAACTCTTAGCGACCCCATGGACTGCAGCCTACCAGGCTCCTCCATCCATGGATGGGTCATTACGAATTTGGCCTGGATTAGGATGTTGTGGTTTTTCATTGATCTTAATCATAGGGCACCCTAAGGGACCTGCTGTATTCCAAAAGACTCTCCTGGCCTCCACTGTGGAGTAGTACTCCAGTTTCCCCTGAGGGATCAAGAGCAATCACCCCAGTCAGCACAGTAACTCCTTTCCCTGTCTTTTGATTTAAAGGTATGAGGAACCCAAATGACCAGGAGGCGGTCTCAACTTCCAGTTCAGTGGAATCATTGTATCTCCTAATGAATGCATTCATCCCTCTAGAACTAAGACCTTTAGGCCAGCAGAACATACAGTTATGGAAACAGGAAGCAAAAATTTTGTTAGTGGGTCATAGGGATAATGATGAGTGATGGTACTCACATTTCCATCCCTTGATTCCTAGACCTGTGAATCCTGACTATTGGAGAAACAGCACCATATACTGGATGCTGATTCAAAGAATATACAGCCTTTTGGAGAAGCTTGACCCAGCCTTGCAAAGTATTGCCACCTAGCTGACACTGTAACAGAGTCATCAAAAGACATCCCACTATTTTATCAAGCTTGCTGCTTTAGGATGGTGGGCAACCATCCTAAGGGTGTCCCTGCTAGCTCAGTTGGTAAAGAATCTACCTGCAATGCAGGAGACACTGGTTAGATTCTTGGCTTGGGGAGATCTGCTGGAGAAGGGATAGACTACTCACTCCAGTGTTCTTGGGCTTCCTTTGTAGCTCAGCTGGTAGAGAATCTGCCAGCAATTTGGGAGGCCTGAGTTTGATCCCTGGATTTGAAAGATCCCCTGGAGAAGGGAAAAGCTACCCATTCTAGCATTCTGGCCCAGATAATTCCATGGACTGTATTATCCATGATGTCACAAAGAATCAGATATGACTGAGCAACTTTCACTAATTATCCTAAAGTGGTGATTTCCACGAGCCTGGGTACATTGTCATACTTCCTTTGCTGTGAAGTGATTTCCTTGATATGAAGCAATATTGTGTGGAACATCATGATGGTGGAGAAGGCATTCTCTAAGGAGATCCAACCAGGAGATCCAACCAGTCCATTCTGAAGGAGATCAGCCCTGGGATTTCTTTGGAAGGAATGATGCTAAAGTGGAAACTCCAGTACTTTGGCCACCTCATGTGAAGAGTTGACTCATTGGAAAAGACTTTGTTGCTGGGAGGGATTGGGGGCAGGAGGAGAAGGGGACGACAGAGGATGAGATGGCTGGATGGCATACTGACTTGATGGACGTGAGTCTGAGTGAATTCCAGGAGTTGGTGATGGACAGGGAGGCGTGGCGTGCTGCGATTCATGGGGTCGCAAAGAGTCAGACACGACTGAGCCACTGAACTGAACTGAAGTCCCCCGATGGTAGTTTTAGCAGAAGCATTGGGTGCAGGAAATGCAAATCTGCATCCAGAGTAAGTATATGTCCCAGTAAAGATATACACTGGCCCTTCCATGATTGGAGTAGTTCAGAGTAACCAACCTGCTACCAAATGAATGACTGGTCATCTGGGGAATGGTGCTATATTGGGAAATCAGTATTGGTTCCAGGTGGCGCAGCGGTAAAGAATCCACTTGCCAGTGTAGGAGACACATGAGATGCGGCTTTGATCCCTGGGTCAGGAAGATCCCCTGGAGAAAGAAATGACAACGCACTCCAGCATTCTTGCCTGGAAAGTTTCATGGACAGAGGAGCCTGGCTTGCTACTGTCCATGGAGTTGCAAAGAGTCAGACATGACTGCCCATGTATGCACATCGTATCCTGGGCACTCAGCAGTGGCCATGAGCAAGTTGTCCTTGGTGAGTGGCATCCATGTTATTGAGCCTACTCCTGCCACCAAAATCTGTAAGAGTCAGGTTCTCCAGAGAAGCATAACCAGCAGTACATATAGACAGATATATGAGAGGAGCTTTATCATAGAAATCGGCTCATATGTAGTTATGGAGGATGAGAAGTACCACAGTCTGCCATGTAGAAGCTGAAGAGCTGGGAAAGCTGATGGCATAATTTAGTCCAAGTTTGAAGGTCTGAGAACCAGGGAAGCTAATGGTGTAAATCCCAATATGAGGACAAAGACCTGAGAACTGGGGGATGTGGGGACCTCTGATGTAAGTCTTGGAATCCAAAGGCTCAAAGGGCTGGAGTAGATGGGTTTCACAGTTCAAGAAAGTGAGAGTCACCCTTCCTTTGCCCTTTTTGATTCTATTCAGACCCTCAATAGATTTGATTACCATGATATTGAATGGGTTGCCTTGGAAATGAACAGAGATCATTCTGTCATTTTTGAGATTGCATCCAAGTACTGCATTTCACTCTCTTGTTGACTATGATGGCTACTCCATTTCTTCTAAGGGATTCCTGCCCACAGTAGTAGATATAATGGTCATCTGAGTTAATTCATCCATTCCAGTCCACCATAGTTTGCTGATTCCTAGAATGTCGATGTTCACCCTTGCCATCTCCTGTTTGACTACTTCCAATTTGCCTTGATTCATGGACCTAACATTCCAGGCTCCTATGTAATATTGCTCTTTACAGCATTGGACCTTGCTTCTATCACCAGTCCCATCCACAACTGGATGTTGTTTTTGCTTTGGCTCCATCCCTTCATTCTTTCTAGAGTTATTTCTCCACTGATCTCCAATAGCATATTGGGCACCTACTGACCTGGGGAGTTCATCTCTTAGTGTCCTATATTTTTGCCTTTTCATACTGCTCATGGGGTTCTTGAGGCAAGAATACTGAATTGGTTTGCCATTCCCTTCTCTAGTGGACCACATTCTGTCAGACCTCTCCACCATGACCTGTCTGTCTTGGGTGGCCCCACAAAGCATGCCTTAGTTTCACTGAGCTAGACAAGGCTGTAGTCCACGTGATCAGATTGGTTAGTTGTCTGTGATTGTGGTTTCAGTCTGTCTGCCTTCTGATGCCCTCTCTCAGTGCCCACCTCCTACCTTGGACATGAAGTATCAAGCTAGTTTTAGAAAAGGCAGAGGAACCAGAGATCAAATTGCCAACATCTGCTGGACCATCAAAAAAGCAAGAGAGTTCCAGAAAAACATCTATTTCTGATTTATTGACTATGCCAAAGCCTTTGACTATGTGGATCAAAGTAAACTGTGGAAAATTCTGAAAGAGATGGGAATACCAGACCACCTGACTTGCCTCTTGAGAAACCTGTATACAGGTCAGGAAGCAACAGTTAGAACTGGACATGGAACAATAGACTGGTTTCAAATAGGAAAAGGAGTACGTCAAGGCTGTATATTGTCACCCTGCTTATTTAACTTATATGCAGAGTAAATTATGAGAAACACTGGACTGGAAGAAACACAAGCTGGAATCAAGATTGCCAGGAGAAATATCAGTAACCTCAGATATGCAGATGACACCACCCTTATGGCAGAAAGTGAAGAGGAACTAAAAAGCCTCTTGATGAAAGTGAAAGAGGAGAGTGAAAAACTTGGCTTAAAGTTCAACATTTAGAAAACTAAGATCATGACATCTGGTCGCATCACTTCATGGCAAATAAGTGGTGAAACAGTGGAAACAGTGGCTGACTTTATTTTGGGAGGCTGCAAAATCACTGTAGATGGTGATTGCAGCCATGAAATTAAAAGATGCATACTCCTTGGAAGGAAAGTTATGACCAACCTAGACAGCATATTAAAAAGAAGAGACATTACTTTGCCAACAAAGGTCCGTCTAGTCAAGGCTATGGTTTTTCCAGTAATCATGTATGGATGTGAGAGTTGGACTATAAAGAAAGCTGAGCACCAAAGAATTGATGCTTTTGAATTGTGGTGTTGGAGAAGACTCTTGAGAGTCCTTTGGACTGCAAAGAGATCCAACCAGTCCATCCTAAAGGAGATCAGTCCTGGGTGTTCATTGGAGGGACTGATGTTGAGGCTGAAACTCCAATACTTTGGCCACCTGATGCAGAGAGCTGACTCATTTGGAAAGACCCTGATGCTGGGAAAGACTGAGGTCAGGAGGAGAAGGGGAGGACAGAGGATGAGAAGGTTGGATGGCATCCCTGACACAATTGACATGGGTTTGGGTGGACTCTGGGAGTTAGTGATGGACAGGGAGGCCTGGTGTGCTGCAGTTCATGGGGTCACAAGGAGTCTGACACGACTAAGCGACTGAACTAAACTGAACAATAGATTTGATAATTCTTGTCTATGTTAATAAGTGAAAGTGAAAGTCGCTCAGTCATGTCCAACTCTTTGCAACCCCATGGACTGTATAGTTGATGGAATTCTCCAGGCCAGAATACTGGAATGGGTAGCCATTCTCTTCTCAAGCGGATCTTCCCAACCCTTGGATCAAACCCAGGTCTCTCTCATTGCAGATGGATTCTTTACTAGCTGAGCCACCAGGTAAGCCCAAGAACACTGGAGTGGGTAACCCATCCCTTCTCCAGGAGATCTTCACAACTCAGGAGTCAAACTGGAGTCTCCTGTATTGCAGGTGGATACTTTAGCAGCTGAGCTACCAGGGAAGCCCATGTTAATAAGGGTAGCTCTTTACTCAGTATACCGATTTAGATGCTAGTGTCTTCCAGAAATACCTTCACAGACACACTAGAAATTATTGTTTACTGACTTATCCTGGATCCCTTAGCCCAGTCAAGTTGACACATAAAATTAACCATCATAAGTGTTTATTTGGAGACAAAATTATACTGGAAATCTCTATCTTCCACTTAATTTTTCTGTGAATGTAAAACTGCTCTAAAAGGTTTATTAATCAAAAATAAAAACCAAGCACCACAGATAACACCAGAGCAAGGACATTAGCCTCCCAACACCATGGGGGAAACAGGTTGTATCGTTTACCTAATAAACAGAACCCTACAAAGATGTATCAGAATCTGTGATTACTCCTGTGATTATCTAAAGTGTAGAGTTACCAACAACAAAAAAAGAATACAGAGAGGCAGAAGCCCATGACTCAGAAAAAGGGCAATCAATAGAAATTGACTCTTAAGTGGGCTAGATGTTGGATTTAGCAAAGACTTCAAAGCAGCTATCATAAATATGTTGAAAGAATTAAAGGAAACAGTTCAAAGAATTAAAGAAAATATGAAAAGTATTTAGTAAATATAACATCTTTATATTTTTATAGAGAAATATAAACTGCTTAAAAAAAACTAGCTAAAATGGAATTTCTGGAATTTTAAGATACAGTAACAATAAAAAATGTGTTAATGGTCTCAACATCAGCTTTGAAATAGCAGAAAAGATCAAGATAGCTCAAAAGCAGGTCACTAGAGATGATCCAATCAAAAGAATAGCAATAGGAGATACTGAGGAGAAATGAGAGCGTCAGATACCTGTGCGACCACAGCAGGGGTACACACACTCATGTACTGGGAGCTCCCTAAGGAGAGGAGAAAGAACAAGGCAAAAAATTATCTAAAGAACTCATGGCCCCGAAGTTCCCAAGTTTGATGAAAATGTTATCCACAGATCTGCAAATCTCAATGCCAAGTCAGGTAAGCACAAATAAAACCACAGTTGCACATGTAATCAAATTGTTGAGTGACAATGAAAGAGAAAATCTTAAAAGCAGCAATGGAAAACAACTCTTTACAGAACAGTAATATGATTAATGGTTGATTTTTTATCAGATAAATTAAGGCTAGAAGGTAGTGGAAAATACTGCAGTAAAATTCAGCCAAGAATTGTACATCCCACAAAACTCTCCTTCAGAAATGAAGGTGAGATAAAGACATTTCTGGATAAACAAAATCAGGATTTATTGGTAGCAGCCTTGCCCTAAAAGAAACACTAAAGGAAACCCTCAGGCTGAAAGAAAATGACAGCAGATGGTAAGTCATCCACAGAAAGGAATGGAATTGGAACTGATAAGTATGAGGGGAAATACAGTAGACTGTATTCACATACACAAATATTCGTCAGCTTGTGAATGTGTAAACAAAATGTCATATATCCATAGGATAGAAAAATACTCATTTAGTAAAAGGAGTGAAGTACTAATTCATGCAACAACATGGATGAACCTCAAAACAGCATGCTACATGAAAGAATCAACTTGAGAAGACTACATATTGTGTGATCACATCATGTATCATGGTACATAACTATTACAGACTGTATAATTACAGTGGGTAAATGTGTGTTATACAGCTTACACCTTAATACAGGGGCTAAAAAATGTTAGTGCCTGTTCCCAAGTGATGTGTATGAAGATAATTTTTATTTTCTTTTTGCTTCTCTGCATTTTCTAGACTGATTACAAAAATATCTATTATGTTTGAAATAAAAGACTTCATTGGAAGTAAATTTTTAAACAATAACAACTGTAAATTTAAAATTCTTTTAAAGTCAAAACTCACTCTCTCCACACACATACACTCAACAGGAATCCCAATATACAGCAATCTCTGTAAGACTAACTAAAAATATAGTCTTCCATTGCACAGTAGAGTTTGATTTGTGGTTATTTTAGGCCTTAGAATAAGACTGTTCAGACATAAGCTTTCTTTTCCTACAGAAAATCCATGCATTTCATCAAAAAAATAAAATTAGAATTTCATCTGATGCCGTCAAACTATATCTCAGACTGAAGCTTTTATGAGTCCTGGAAAGAGGACAGCTATGGGCTTTAAGCATGAAAATGTCTAATTGAGCCAAAGTTGAAATTAGACACTTGTAAAAGTTAGCATATTGCCTTAAATAATTGTTTCCCTTTTATGCAGATGCTGTTGGGCTGTATTTTATGAAAAGCATCACTGCATATCAAACAACATTGGGCCCAAAGAATTATGAAACACTGACAACTGTTGAAGAATTTTGCAAATGGCTTGTTCAAAATGGGGAAAAGCGGGTAAATATCAACTCATAAATGTAATTGCTAGATTGTTAGATTGAGGTAGCCTTTTTCATTTCATAATTCAGAAAGTCTGATGCTATAAAGAAAAATATTGCATAGGAACCTGGAATGTTAGATCCATGAATCAAGGTAAATTGGAAGTGGTCAAATAGGACATGACAAGAGTGAACATTGACATTTTAGGACTCAGTGAACTAAAATGGACCAGAACAGATGAATTTAATTCAGATGACCATTATATCTACTACTGTGGGCAGGAATCCATATGGAAGAAATGGGAGTAGCCTTCATAGTCAACAAGAGAGTATGAAATGCAGTACTTGGCTGCAGTCTCAAAATTGACAGAATGATCTCTGTTTCCAAGGCAAACTGTTCAATATCACAGTAATCCAAATCTATGCCCCAACCACTAATACCGAAGAAGCTGAAGTTAAATGGTTCTATGAAGACCTACTGAGCTGAGCACTGAAGAACTGATGCTTTTGAATTGTCATGTTGGAGAAGACTCTTGAGACTCCCTTGGACTGCAAGGAGATCCAACCAGTCCATCTTAAAGGAGATCAGTCCTGAGTGTTCATTGGAAGGACTGATGTTGAAACTGAAACTCAATATTTTGGCCACCTGATGTGAAGAGCAGACTCATTTGCAAAGACCCTGATGCTGGGAAAGATTGAGGGCGGGAGGAGAAGGGGGTGACAGAGGGATGAGATGGTTGAATGGCATCACCAACTTGATAGACATGAGTTTGGGTAAATTCTGGGAGTTGGTGATGGACAGGGTGGCTGGGCATGCTGTGGTCCGTGGGGTCGCAAAGAGTCAGACATGACTGAACTATTGAACTGAACTGAACTGATGAAGACCTACAAGACCTTCTAGAACTAATACCAAAAAAAGGATGTCCTTTTCATCATAGGGAGCTAGAATGC
>SJYC01024341.1:0-10783 GCA_006408675.1 Madoqua kirkii | reverse complement strand
GAGTGCTGAAGACTTGATGCTTTTGAACTGTGGTGTTGATGAAGACGCTTGAGAGTCCCTTGGACTACAAGGACATCAAACCAGTCAGTCCTAAAGGAAATCAGTCCTGAATATTCACTGGAAGGACTGATGCTGAAGCTGAAGCTCCATTACTTTGGCTACCTGATGTGAAAGAACTGACATTAGAAAAGACCTTGATGCTGGAAAGCTTGAAGGCAGTAGGTGGAGGAGATAACAGAGGACAAGATGGTTGCATGGCATCACCAACTTAATGGACGTGAGTTTGAGCAAACTCCAGGAGATGGTGAAGGATAGGGAAGCCTGGCATGCCACAGTTCATGGGGTCTCAAAGAGTCAGACATGACAGAGCGACTGAGCAACAACATTCAGAAACAGAAGCTCAGAGGAGGCTCAAGTAATGCCAGGAATAAAAATAGGGCTGGCGCAGCTTGCAATATTAGCCAGGAAAAAAACAGGGCTGGTGCATGTTGCAATATTAGGCTTTTTTAAAAAGTATTTTTCCTGTATCTTGAAATATGAGCCCCTTCAAATCCAGGACACATATAATCTCTAGTCCTGTAAATTTTATATTTTAAGTCAAATTGGGCTTTCATCTTTAGATATAGCTAAGTTTTTTTGTTTTCACTCTTGTGATATTATTTCCTTCTCAGTTTCTGGTCTTCAGCTCCTTATTGACTAAACTTTTGTTTTCACATTAAAAAAGAGTTATAGCCATCAAAAGACGCTTTTGGTCACTGACCTTTTTACTTAGAAGTCCCATGAGTCTAAACTCTTACTCAGAAACGTTGGACCTGAACTTTAGTACTGAGTTTAGCGTGAAGGCGGTGAAGACCTTTATTTGTCATGAGATACCACGTGACTTTGATCTGACCGAGTCCACTCTTTATTCTTCCTCAGGCATGTGAAGAAACAGTATGGATCTGACATGATCTTGTTGGCCATGTGACAACTAGTTTAAGAGTAGGGTTCTAGGCACAGAATAGGAAAGTTTTTGTTTTTCTTTTTTCGAGGAATGAAGAAAAAGCTTCTTTTATTTCACATTTGAACATTTTTATAAATGATGACATTTTCTTTAGTTCTACTAATTGCCACTAGTAGAGGAAAAAACATGGTGGTTTGCAGTGTTTTTTATTATTTTTGCAGTGGCCTTGGCATTTTCTATTGGTTCAGAAGATTAATATGAGCTAGCAAAGCCACAGATGTATCTAATATTTTAATTTAGTTTCCATGGTGTGAAGGCACTTGGTCAGAATCTCATAGCTTATTCTTGTTAGGTTCTGATACAGTGAACATCATGACTTTGTGATACAAATATCACCAGTATCAATGCCTAACAGCTCTCTGCTTCTAACCATGTTCTAGAGGACCATAACAGAAACTCAGAAGATTTAGGAATTATGTTCCCTTGAAAAATAACATTTTTTTTTTCAAATAAAAGTTTAATCTGCCACTGATAAAAAATAAACAGGATCCATTAGCCAGAACTGCCATCTTCCAGGCTGAGAGTATCATCTCAGGCTTGAGAACAGGAGAAAAACTCCTTTTAAAATGGAATTGTTCACACTATTTTATCTTAGTATATTGAGTACAATTTATTTTCAACAAAAATATATGTGTATATATTTATATATGTATTGACTATATAAAATGTCTATTACACACACACATAATTTTTTAAAGAGCGTGCAATAAAGCAAACGTTGCAAAATGATAGCCAGTTGGTGAATCTGAGTGAAAATATTTTGTGTATTTATTCTACTATTCTTTCATGTCCCAATCTCCTAGAGATACAAAAGCATTTGCGTGCCAGCCAGGTGGCTCTGTATCTAAACCACAGGCAGGACTGTGGACAGATCACCTTTACTACTAGGAAATTAGCCCAACGAGGGCAAGGTTTTTTGTTTTGTTCACTGCTGTGTCCTCAGTGCCTGAAACAGTAACTGGTACATAGTAGGTGCTCAATAACTTGAATTACTTTGGTGAATTTCATAACACACTTCCTGTGGGATGTGCATATGTGCTAAGTTGCTTCAGTCCGACTTCAGTGTCCGACTCTTTGCAACCCTATAGACTGTAGCCCACCAGGCTCCTCTGTCCATGAGATTCTCCAGGCAAGAATACTGGAGTGGGTTGCCATGCCTGCCTCCAGGGGATCTTTCTGACCCAGGGACTGAACCCGAGTCTCCTACCTCTCCTGCATTGGCAGGTGGGTTCTTTACCGCTAGTGCCACCTGAACCCGAAGCCCCAAAGAAACTGATCTCAGGGAGAGAGCAGTGAGCAGTCCTGAAGAGAGATCTTAGTTCCCTGCCCAGGAATTGAACATGGGTAGCCTGGATGAAAACCAGGAATCCTAGCTTCTAGACCATCAGGGATAATTCCATTTTAAAAGGAGCTTTTTCTTCTACCTTCAAGCCTGATTAGATGAGACCCTCAGCCTGTTCTAGAGGACCATAACAGAAACTCAGAAGATTTAGGAATTATGTTCCCTTGAAAAATAACATTTTTTTTTTCAAATAAAAGTTTAATCTGCCACTGATAAAAAATAAACAGGATCCATTAGCCAGAACTGCCATCTTCCAGGCTGAGAGTATCATCTCAGGCTTGAGAACAGGAGAAAAACTCCTTTTAAAATGGAATTGTTCACACTATTTTATCTTAGTATATTGAGTACAATTTATTTTCAACAAAAATATATGTGTATATATTTATATATGTATTGACTATATAAAATGTCTATTACACACACACATAATTTTTTAAAGAGCGTGCAATAAAGCAAACGTTGCAAAATGATAGCCAGTTGGTGAATCTGAGTGAAAATATTTTGTGTATTTATTCTACTATTCTTTCATGTCCCAATCTCCTAGAGATACAAAAGCATTTGCGTGCCAGCCAGGTGGCTCTGTATCTAAACCACAGGCAGGACTGTGGACAGATCACCTTTACTACTAGGAAATTAGCCCAACGAGGGCAAGGTTTTTTGTTTTGTTCACTGCTGTGTCCTCAGTGCCTGAAACAGTAACTGGTACATAGTAGGTGCTCAATAACTTGAATTACTTTGGTGAATTTCATAACACACTTCCTGTGGGATGTGCATATGTGCTAAGTTGCTTCAGTCCGACTTCAGTGTCCGACTCTTTGCAACCCTATAGACTGTAGCCCACCAGGCTCCTCTGTCCATGAGATTCTCCAGGCAAGAATACTGGAGTGGGTTGCCATGCCTGCCTCCAGGGGATCTTTCTGACCCAGGGACTGAACCCGAGTCTCCTACCTCTCCTGCATTGGCAGGTGGGTTCTTTACCGCTAGTGCCACCTGAACCCGAAGCCCCAAAGAAACTGATCTCAGGGAGAGAGCAGTGAGCAGTCCTGAAGAGAGATCTTAGTTCCCTGCCCAGGAATTGAACATGGGTAGCCTGGATGAAAACCAGGAATCCTAGCTTCTAGACCATCAGGGATAATTCCATTTTAAAAGGAGCTTTTTCTTCTACCTTCAAGCCTGATTAGATGAGACCCTCAGCCTGTTCTAGAGGACCATAACAGAAACTCAGAAGATTTAGGAATTATGTTCCCTTGAAAAATAACATTTTTTTTTTCAAATAAAAGTTTAATCTGCCACTGATAAAAAATAAACAGGATCCATTAGCCAGAACTGCCATCTTCCAGGCTGAGAGTATCATCTCAGGCTTGAGAACAGGAGAAAAACTCCTTTTAAAATGGAATTGTTCACACTATTTTATCTTAGTATATTGAGTACAATTTATTTTCAACAAAAATATATGTGTATATATTTATATATGTATTGACTATATAAAATGTCTATTACACACACACATAATTTTTTAAAGAGCGTGCAATAAAGCAAACGTTGCAAAATGATAGCCAGTTGGTGAATCTGAGTGAAAATATTTTGTGTATTTATTCTACTATTCTTTCATGTCCCAATCTCCTAGAGATACAAAAGCATTTGCGTGCCAGCCAGGTGGCTCTGTATCTAAACCACAGGCAGGACTGTGGACAGATCACCTTTACTACTAGGAAATTAGCCCAACGAGGGCAAGGTTTTTTGTTTTGTTCACTGCTGTGTCCTCAGTGCCTGAAACAGTAACTGGTACATAGTAGGTGCTCAATAACTTGAATTACTTTGGTGAATTTCATAACACACTTCCTGTGGGATGTGCATATGTGCTAAGTTGCTTCAGTCCGACTTCAGTGTCCGACTCTTTGCAACCCTATAGACTGTAGCCCACCAGGCTCCTCTGTCCATGAGATTCTCCAGGCAAGAATACTGGAGTGGGTTGCCATGCCTGCCTCCAGGGGATCTTTCTGACCCAGGGACTGAACCCGAGTCTCCTACCTCTCCTGCATTGGCAGGTGGGTTCTTTACCGCTAGTGCCACCTGAACCCGAAGCCCCAAAGAAACTGATCTCAGGGAGAGAGCAGTGAGCAGTCCTGAAGAGAGATCTTAGTTCCCTGCCCAGGAATTGAACATGGGTAGCCTGGATGAAAACCAGGAATCCTAGCTTCTAGACCATCAGGGATAATTCCATTTTAAAAGGAGCTTTTTCTTCTACCTTCAAGCCTGATTAGATGAGACCCTCAGCCTGTTCTAGAGGACCATAACAGAAACTCAGAAGATTTAGGAATTATGTTCCCTTGAAAAATAACATTTTTTTTTTCAAATAAAAGTTTAATCTGCCACTGATAAAAAATAAACAGGATCCATTAGCCAGAACTGCCATCTTCCAGGCTGAGAGTATCATCTCAGGCTTGAGAACAGGAGAAAAACTCCTTTTAAAATGGAATTGTTCACACTATTTTATCTTAGTATATTGAGTACAATTTATTTTCAACAAAAATATATGTGTATATATTTATATATGTATTGACTATATAAAATGTCTATTACACACACACATAATTTTTTAAAGAGCGTGCAATAAAGCAAACGTTGCAAAATGATAGCCAGTTGGTGAATCTGAGTGAAAATATTTTGTGTATTTATTCTACTATTCTTTCAGGTTTTCTGAAGGTTTGAAAACTTTTTTTAAGAGTCATTAAAAAAAAAAAAAGAGCAAGGGCTTGGGATTTCCTGGTGGTCCAGTGGTTAAGACTTCTCATTCTATTGCAGAGGGTGTCAAATTGATCCCTCATCAGGGAGCAAAAATCCCACATCCCTGTGGCCAAGAAACCAAAACATAAAACAGAAATGACATTGTAACAAATTCAATAAAGACTTTAAAATTGTCCCCATTTAAGAAAAAAATCTTAAAGAGCAAGGGCAATGGAATTCAGACTGGTTGGTTTGAGTCTTGACACTGCTAACTGTAGGCTCTGTGAGCTCAAGCAAGATCCTTTGCCTTTATTAGTTTCATTCCTTCATCTAGAAAAGTGTAATAACATTTCTCTGTTGTAGGGTAGTCATAACGATGAAATAATATTTTCCACGTGAATAAACTACTATAATTAATTATAAGCTTGAAACTTCAACTCTTCATGGAAACGTTACCTAGATGATGTATCACAACCAACCGGCTGATCCTTGTGGGTTGTGCCATTGTGGGGTAGGATGCCTCCCAAAGAGAAGAATACAACCAGCATGCTTCTTCAGAATTGTCAGGTAAATTAAAAGTATGTATGTATTTTTTTAATCCCCTAGGAGGCTTATAGACTGCTAAAGGCTTCATTGAGATCTCAGGTCATCAGCTATGGTGACTGCAGTGAAAAAGTGGCTGAAACGTTTTATAACATGGGCAAGATCTGCTTTGCCAGAGGAGAGCTCAGAAAGGCAGTTCATCTGCTAAGGAAGGTAAATACTGGCTGGTTTTGTTACATTTGCTCTCAAGCCTGTAAGCACAATGTGAGGGGAGGTGTGTGTGTATTTTCCCTTCGCTTCCTTTTCTCTCTCCTTCCTTCCTTCTTCCTTCTCTCTCTCTTTTTTAAAGTGAAGTGTTCTCTTTTGACTATTCTCCACATTGTTAGATGTGCTGAGGAAGAATATGACTATAGAAACTTTTATTGTGTCCATGCCTGGACCAAAGTCTCAAAAGAATAACACTCTAATCTTGGTATGTCAGTAGCAGAATCTTGAAGAAGCACTTGAGGTTGTGTTAGAACAAGGAACACTTTGTACAGCCATCCTTACCCAAGTACTGACTCCTAGTATCCTAGAAGTTTATTCCCTGGTAGCAGGATGTGGCAAGAGATGTGACTAACAGTTGTTCAACCAGTCAGCTTACTAACAGACCAAGCTTAAGACTTAGTAAGATTGGTAGTGATGTCTCTACTTAAAACCCTGATTTGTTCAATGTCAGAGGAAAAGTTCATATAAATCAACTAATATTCATGAAAGTGAAAGTCACTCAGTCATGTCCGACTCTTTGTGACCCCATGGATATACAGTCCGTGGAATTCTCCGGGCTAGAATACTGGAGTGGGTAGCCTTTCCTTTCTCCAGGGCAAAGTCAAAAGCAGTCCACACATGTACATTGCCAAATGTCAGGACTGGATACATTTATCTCCTTTCAGGTTAACTAAATGCAATCAGAAAATACATATTAAAATAGTAACAGAAGAAAGAGGACTTCATTTGGAAGGTTAAGAGAATATGAAAACCCTGTAAAAATATAAGGTCACAACAGCTTCTTCAAGGGAAGGATAAACACATGGCTGACAGCTCTGTCATGGGATCATAAACCTGTAAGAAGAGAAAATTTTTAAATGAATGGATCACAGTTTGAGGCCAAAAGATGAGATGAAATTAAATTTTTAAGGGTGAATTAAGGAATTTCAGGAAAACAAGAAATTTGAAACAATTCAATCCGGATTGAAAATATTGAAGAGAATCTTAACATGCTGAATGTTGTTGAGCAATATTCCCCAAATCTAGGATTGCAACAGAACAAAACAAATTTGTAAAACAAAATAAAAATGAAACAGAAAACAGATTCCTGAATCCCATCCTAGACTATTAAATCAGATATTCTAAGACTGGTGTCCAGAATCTGTATTTTTAATCCTCTTTAGCCAACGAATTCTAATGTATTTCTGAAGAGAGACTGTAATATCAGTACTTGAATTGAGATTACAATAATACAGTAATTAAAGAAATTATTGAAGATAACTTTTCTGAATCATAAAAGACCACATTGTAAGGGTTTGCTTACTATATTCCACACACAATCAGTGAAAGGAGAGCTCTAGCTAGATCTTACCTAGCAATGAAGGCTCTGCCCTCCACTTGGAATAGGGATTCAACCTGAATCTTTGTTTGGATGCCAGACATTGTGTATTTTACATTGTTGAGTATTGGATATTTTTGTGTTCCTGTAAGTATTCTTGAACTTTGTTCTAGAACTCAGTCAAATTACTTTGTTGTGAAATTCAGTTACATTAGAGTTTGGTCCTTTTAGGTCTTCTTTTAAGATTGGTTAGATGGGACAAGGGCTTATTTAGTCAAGGGCTATTTACCCCCCATTACTGAAGCAAAAGCCTCAGTACCTCCGAGTAGCCCACCCAGTGCTCCACGACAATGTGGCTTTCCAGTTTAGCTGGTGGGAACAGGCATTGGACCTGGCTGTATGTAAACACTGCCCTGTTCCCTCTGGGACCTGCAGATGATTCTTTTCTCAAGCCTTGGGCAGTTTTTAACATGTCTGTGTTAATTGGTACTCTCCTGTATACAGTTGTCCCTCTATCTGTGGGGGATTGGTTCTAGGACTCCCCACGCGCCCTCTTTGCCAACACCATAGTCTGCAGATGCTCACGTCTGCAGTATAAAATGGTGTAGTTCCAAACAAAACATAACACAACAGCGTAGTAAAGTCAGCCCCACTATACCTGCAGGTTCCCAGACTGTGGGTCAGCTATATTTGAAGGGGATGTGCTGCAGATACAGATATTCTTTTTCTGTGCAGCTGTCTCTCCTCTGTAACTCTGCCCTAAGAATCTTCCGCGAGTCTGAGCTCCGTATCCTTAATTCAGAGCGCTCGCTGAGCTCCACTTCCCTGCATCAGAGTTTGGAGAGGCTCTCATAGTAGTAATCTGGGGAAGTCGTAGGGTTTACTTCACTTGTTTTCCCTCTCTCAGGAACATCGTCTTTTGCTGCCCGATGTTCACTGTCTTAAAGATCGTTTCAAATGTATTTTGTCTACTTTTTCTCTTTTGATTGTTTCATTTGGGAGGATAAATCCGGTGCCTGGAATTCCATCTTGATTGGATAGAGAGATCAGCAGTTTACAATGGAAAACTGCTTAAGGGTAAAGTTATATAGCATAAGAATGCAATGCAAATTTGGGACTCATACACTGATTTCGTTTATATCCATCCATTTGGTTACAGCTATTTGGAAAATCCTGATGGAAACCACGACTGTAATTCTGGTGGAGACCAGTCTGGGTTTTAGATAGGCGTGCTGTCAGTTTTCAGGCCTGTTACTTTATTATCCATAGCCACGGATGGTAGTGGAAGCTTCAGCAAAGCTGAAGGGAGAAGCTCAGAGGGGTCAGAGCCTTCAGTTCAGACTCCTTCCTCCTTAGTAGGGAACCAGGAGGAAACGAAGTTCAGCCTTTTGAAATGTAAACCTGTGACATCTCAGTTCCACCTGTGCTCTCCTGAGTTTGATTTATAGTTAAGGTGCTTGCTGTCTGATTCTCTTTAACCTATTACGTTTCTCAACTTGCCTGCAGTGTCTGATGATTCAAATACTCATATATGGAGATGAGCACAGGAAAAGCAGAGACACAAAAAACCTCCTGACTCTAATGCAGAGGTGAGTTCTGCACCATCAACCAAGTCTTCAGTGTGGATATGTGGATAGCATGGTGCCTCTCAGATTCATTTATTTGGGGTGACTCACCTCTATTATTCTTGTTAGTTAGGCAAAATGCCAACCTGTACTTTGGATGAAGTCAAATTCTAACCTGGAGGTACCTAGCCAATTTCTAGTAGTCTTTCGAACCCAAAGCTATAGGAGTCTGTGGAAATAATATTTAGTATTTATATCTCCTTCAATGTTGAACGTTATAACCAAATCCCATAAGACTGTCTCAACTAACAGTGTGATAGATACAAATTAGGTTTATGACAAAGTAAGTGAACACATTAAACTTACTTTTCTTGCTGAATATATAAAGTCTAAGTCCCTAAACATAAGGCAAGTTTTGCGGGGGGTGGGGGGGCAGGAAATATTAATAGCTGTCTCCAAAAGTAATAATTTAAGAACCTCTTCTGATTCATTTTTAAAAATGTTTAAAATTTCAGCCAAAGACAGTGTTTTGTGCCGACCTGCCCCTTTATTTATCCTTGGCATATCATTGCTGTTTGTTCATTTCAGAATGATGTTGATCCTGAACTGTTCTTTTTTGTTGAGTGTGTGTTCAATTCAGTTCAGTTGCTCAGTCGTGTCTGACTCTTTTCAACCCCATGAATTGCAGCACGCCAGGCCTCCCTGTCCATCACCAACTCCTGGAGTTCACTCAAACTCATGTCCATAGAGTCGGTGATGCCATCCAGCCATCTCATTCTCTGTCGTCCCCTTCCCCTCCTGCCTCCAATCCCTCACAGCATCAGAGTCTTTTCCAATGAGTCAACTCTTTGCATGAGGCGGCCAAAGTACTGGATTTTCAGCCTCAGCATCATTCCTTTCAAAGAACACCCAGGACTGATCAGAGTGTGTGTTAAATCCCTGAAACTGAGCTAGGTCCTATCCATAAAGAACCTAAGCCTCACAAACACTGTACATGATAGCTCTCATTTGCCAGAAGGAGCCTAATATTCTGTAAAGGAACATGCTTAAATTCATGTAAGTCTTGGAGGTTTAGATCCAAGCAAGTGTGATTCTAAAGGCCATGTGCTTCCCCCTTAGAGCCCTTTAAAAAAGAAAGGGGTCATTATTGGATGAGAGTTAGGATTCTGATTGCATTTCATTGGAGGTGATTCATCAGGCTGACAAGGCGGGGGACAAGCTGGGCACAGAGAATTCATGCAGCCTGTCTTGTCCCCACCTACTTCAGTCAGAGCCACACCTAAAAGAGGCCCAGCAGAAGACTGTCTCATGTTTCATCTTACCCAGGACAGCACGTTCTCTAGCCTCTCTCAGAGATGCCTATGGTAGGAGGGGACATGGGGAACTCTGCCCCCTGCCCACAGATGTATGTGAAAGTATGTCCTCTTAGTAACCATCAGTTCAGTTCAGTTCAGTTCAGGTCACTCAGTCGTGTCTGACTCTTTGTAAACCCATGGACTGCAGCGTGCCAGGCCTCCCTGTCCATAACCAGCTCTTGGACTTTACTCAAACTTTTGTTCATTGAGTCAGTGATGCCACTCAACTATCTCATCCTCTGTCTTCCCCTTCTCCTACCTTCAGTCTTTCCCAGCATCAGGGTCTTTTCAAATGAGTCAGTTCTTTGCATCACGTGGCCAAAGTATTGGAGTTTGAGCTTCAGCATCAGCCTTTCCAATGAATACTCAGGACTGATTTTCTTTAGGATGGACTGGTTGGACCTCCTTGCAATCCAAGGGACTCTCAAGAGTCTTTTTCAACACCAAAGTTCAAAAGCATCAATTCTTTGGTGCTCAGCTTTCTTTATAGTTCAGCTCTCACATCCATACATGACTACTGGAAAAACCACAGCTTTGGCTAGATGGACCTTTCTTGGCAAAGTAATGTCTCTGCTTTTTATTATGCTGTCTAGGTTGATCATAACTTTTCTTCCACGGAGCAAATGTCTTTTAATTTCATGGCTACAGTCACCATCTGCGGTG
>SJYC01024340.1:0-21233 GCA_006408675.1 Madoqua kirkii | reverse complement strand
GCTTTGGCTAGATGGACCTTTCTTGGCAAAGTAATGTCTCTGCTTTTTATTATGCTGTCTAGGTTGATCATAACTTTTCTTCCACGGAGCAAATGTCTTTTAATTTCATGGCTACAGTCACCATCTGCGGTGATTTTGGAGCCCCCCAAAATAAAGTCTCTCACTGTTTCCCCATCTATTTGCCATGAAGTGACGGGACCAGATGCCATGATCTTAGTTTTTTGAATGTTGAATTTTAAGCCAGCTTTTTCACTCCCCTCTTTCACTTTCATCAAGAGGCTCTTTAGTTCTTCACTTTCTGCCATAAGTGTGGTGTTATCTGCATATCTCAAGTTATTGATATTTCTCCCAGAAATCTTGATTCCAGCTTGTGCTTCATCCAGTCCAGTGTTTCTTGTGATATACTCTGCATATAAGTTAAATAAGTAAGGTGACAATATACAGCCTTGACATACTTCTTTCCTGATTTGGAGCCAGTCTGTTGTTCCATGTCCAGTCCTAACTGTTGCTTCCTGACCTGTATACAGATTTCTCAAGAAGCAGGTCAAGTGGTCTAGGTATTCCCAACTCTTTAAGAATTTTCCACAGTTTATTGTGATCCACACAGTCAAAGGCTTTGGCATAATCAATAAAGCAGAAGTAGATGTTTTTCTTGAATTCTCTTGCTTTTTTGATGATCCAGCGGATATTGGCAATTTGATCTCTCTGGTTCCTCTGCCTTTTCTAAAACCAACTTGAACATCTGGAAGTTCTCAGTTCACATACTGTTGAAGTATCGCTTGAGAATTTTGAGCATTACTTTGCTAGTATGTGAAATGAGTGCAGTTGTGCGGTAGTTAGAGCATCTTTGGCATTGCCTTTCTATGGGATTGGAATGAAAACTGACCTTTTCCAGTTCTGTGGCCACTGCTGAGTTTTCCAAATTTGTTGGCATATTGTTGCACTTTCACAGCATCATGTTTTAGGATTTGAAATAGCTCAACTGGAATTCTATCACCTCCACTAGCTTTGTTTGTAGTGATGCTTCCCAAGGCCCACTTGACTTTGCACTCCAGGATGTCTGGCTCTAGGTCACACCATCCTGATTATCTGGGTCATGAAGATCTTTTTTGAATAGTTCTTCAAATGTTCAGAAACCATAAGAACATTAATAATAACTGTAATGTAGAAGTTATTCCAATCCCCTGGTGTTAGAAAATACATATACTATTTCTGACTATTTCTACCTATTTGGTAGGTATTTTTATCTTTCATGTTCAGATGGTGAAACTGGTACTCAGAAAGTTTGAGTATCTTGTTTAAAATCATCTAGCCAGTAAGTATGTTAAGATGTGAACCCAGATCTGTCATTTCAAAAATGGACTGCCTTTCAGTCTGTAAACAGGGGTTCTGATTTTGAGGAATTTGAGAATACATATGGGGGCCCCTGGCCATCCCCAGAGTCTCATTTTACATATGGTGGGACTGAGTACAGATCACATTCATGTTAAACTACCCAGGAGGAGGAAGAGCTGGGATATGAACGTAGGTCTCTCACTGCAGAATGTGCCCTTCATATGCAAGGTAGCCTACTCTCTGAAGGCAGGCTGTCTGGATTTTAAATCAGGCTCCACCACTCAGCTCTCTGATCTGGGTGAGGTTACTTAACCTCTCTCAGCCTCTATTTAGTTCATCAGTAAAATAACAGTACCTTCCTTGAAAAGTGGGTTTTTCTGAGACTTAATAAAATCACATATAATACAGCACTTAGATCAGGGCCTGACAGGTCTTGAGTACTCAGTGAATGTTGGCATAAGAATAAAATTATAGTAAGAATTATCTTTCTGAGATGCTGGAGATAACAGATCAGATATCACCTATTACTTCCCAGGTGGCGCTAGTAGTAAAGAACCCACCTGCCAATGAAGGAGACATAAGAGACACAGCTTCTGTCACTGGTTGGGAAGATCCCCTGGAGGAGGGTGTGGCAGCCCACTCCAGTATTCTTGCCCGGAGACTCCCATGGACAGAGGAGCCTGGTGGGAGCCTCCTCGTCCATAGGACTGCAAAGAGTCAGACACGACTGAAGTGACTTAGCATGCAAGAGTGATGGGTAAAGAGTATATATTGCTAGAGGCAGCCCTGTCATCTTAACCTGCCTCTGCCACTTACTATACACAACCTTGGGAAAATCACTTAACTTCTGAGCCTTGCTTTCTCCATCACTAAAATGCAGATAATAGTATATCACATAGAGTTATCATGAGCTTTAAATAAAATAATGTATATAACATGCATAGGCTAGTGCCTGACAGAGTATGCACTCAGTAAATGTTAGCCAAGCATCATTTCCTCTCCATTATTTTGTAATATACAGCCTTTTGCTTCTAGGGAAGTGGGTCAGAATATTTGAAATTGTAATTGTGATTAATTGTTAGACAGTATTACAGTATGTTTGTGTTTGAGAATTTGAATCTGAACATACTAAAGTACACTCTGTACTTTAGAGGTAATAATGAAACTAAAAGAGTAAAACATGTAGTTTCAGACAAGAAATGCATGTTTCCTCAAAACTGAAAGCAAAAGTTCTACTCAGCTTGTATTTAAAAAGAGAAACTTCAGAATAGCTGGAGTGAATCCATTGCCTCAGTAGCCTGAGGTCACTTTTCCAGCTCAGAGTCTCAGTGTTCTTTGTCCTCCATGATTTGAAACGAATCATAGGAGGGGGAGAAATTAAGAGGCTTTGGAATAACCCATTTCAGATCCCAGGTAGTATGAATTTCTTTTGGTTCTTGGAGACTAATTCGTCTGTCTGTAAATTCAATGAAACCTAGACATACCAGGAAGGCACATGGAAGGGGAAGGATCTTAAGGACTCTGCTGTAGCAGAAGTCGAGTCAGTAAAGGTTTGTTTCCCTGAAACAAGTCCATATCTCATCCCTTAAGAACTGCTGAGCAAAGCCATAGGAATCGTTGCCAAAGCCCAGATGTCAAAAAAGAGAGAGAGAGAGAGAGAGAGAGAGAGAGAGAGAGAGACCTAGTCCAGGAATTGTTCTCTTTGCTTGAGCATCTTGCTGGAATAATCAGCCCCAGATGTCCTGGAACTCTGCTAGTTTTCCGATGTGTTCTTGTGCTTTCTACCCCACCTCCTCCGGAAACCCAGTGACAACATTCACTGGGCTTTCGTTGCCAGGAGCCCAAATTCCTGGCTTCTGCAGCCTCGGCAAAGAAGTGAAAGCAGAACTGACTGCATGCATTAGGAGTTAATTCCAAGGTTAAATGTTTGTTAGTTGCACGGGCCTCAAGTAAGATCTTAGTGTATAGAAAAGGTGCGGAAAATCTGATTTAGAAGTAAACATTGAGACTGTTTAGTCTGACTTTTACCTAAATCACAAATGGACTTCAGTTTTAATCATTTATATATCAAGCTCCCTCTAAGCTCTAGAAATACTCAGATGTTTAAGATACAGTCCTTTTCCAAGAAAACAGACACACCGGACCAGATTACAAGTTAGTCTGCAGTAAAGCTTTAAGAAAAATGTAAACAGAAGACAAGTAATAAATTGTGAGCCCGGAAATGTGGGTGGAGACTTGTGTGTATGCCGTTCGCAGGGGGCTGGGTCTTCAAAGAAAAGTAGAATATCAACAGGGAGGAAAGCCAGCAGTGGGCATTTGATATAGCACACCAACAACATAGTGCCATGGAGAGGCTTGATATTTCTGAGGAAAAGCAAGTGGCCTTGAGTTGTAGTTGGAAGTAAATGAGTAAGACTCATTGGAAAAGACCCTGATGCTGGGAAAGATTGAGGCAAGAGGAGAAAAGGGCAACAGATGATGAGATAGTTGGATGGCATCATCAATTCAATGAACATGAGTTTGAGCAAGTTCTGGGAGATGGTGAAGGACAGTGAAGCCTGGCATGCTGCAGTCCATGAGGTCACAGAGAATCAGACGTGACTTTGAACAACAATAGGAACACGCTGGAGATGTTTGAGAAGATAAACTGGGGTTCGATTATGGAATGTTTTATGTCCATGCTTATGAGTTTAGAATTCATTCTGTAGGTAGAAGATAACTATCAAAAAGTTTTGAGCAGGATGTGCCATGATCAATTACTGGCTTTAGAACATTAACTGTCAGCCCTGGGAAGGATGGATGGGACCTGGGGAGATCACAGAAGTAGGGAGACCATTTAGGAGGCAGATGCAATAGTGCAAGGAAGAGATGTTGAGAGCCTTAATTATCTAAAACCATAGTAGAAGGAACATGGAGAAGATAGATTGAGAGCAATTTGGAGTCTCAAATTCGCAAGACCTTGGAACCAATCGTATGCGAGGTATAATGGAGCCAGGGGGCCATTCAAAGGTGGCTTTGAAGATTCCAGCTTGAGCAACTTGGTGAATGGCTGTGCTATTAAGGAAAGCATATTGGCAGGACAGGGTCATCTTGGAGGATGTTTATGGAGTCTGAAGAAGGTAATTTCCATTTTGAATGTGTTAAGTTTGAGGTGCCCATAATACATCTACTTGACAATGTCTAATAGGCTGTATGGACCAGAAACTCAAGATATATTAGAAGTTAAAGGAATGGATAAGAAATCCATGGATCATGTGTATGTCAAACAAGAAAACTTAGGAACTTTGGAGAATATTTATACTTGCTTTGGAGAGAACATATGTAGTATTTTTTAATCAAAATAGAGAGGGTCAGGAGTGAGCTCCCCACTTAGAAAGAAACATCTTCCTTTCTTCATCTAAAGAAATGCAAATAAGAGAACTCTGTTTTACAGGTTTTATTTACTGTATAGCACATAGTAAGCTTCTGTGAAATGTTAATTATTGTAAGTATTATTATTATATTATCCAGGGGTCATTCAGAAGGAGGAACTGGTAAGGAGACTCAGAAAGAGTCTTTAGAAAGTTAGAAGAGTCAGGAAAAAAACAGAAAGGAACTCACAGGAGGAGAAAGTTTCAGAAAAGGGTGTGGTCTTTAGCAATGTCACAAAAGACACGAAGTTTAAGGAAGAGGGATGCAATTGTCCAATAAACAGAAAGCAGGATTTCCAATCTCATACAGAATTTATAAATTCAAATGAAATATATTTACAACCTATTATATTGTGTGGTAGGGTCTCACCAGGTGGCACCATGATAGAGAATCCACCTGCCAAGACAGAGGATGTAGGAGATACGAATTTGATCCCTGGGTTGGGAAGATCCCTTGGAGAATGGAATGGCTACCTACTCCAGTATCCTTGCCTGGAAAAGTCCATGGGTAGAGGAACCTGGTGGGCTACAGTCAGTGGAGTCACAAAGAGCTGGATACAACTGAGCACACACGCAAGAATATCTGTGAAAAGTACAGGTCATATAAACTCAGTCCTGTCAAAGATATGGGGAGACCAGCTCTCTAGTACCCTATGATGGAACTGTGGGTTGATAGCTAGATAGGGCTTTGCTGGTGGCTCAGTGGCAAGGAATCCACCTGCCAATGCAGGAGATGGGAGTTTGATCCCTCTGTCGGGAAGATCTCCTGGAGGAGGAAATGGCTACCTCCAGTATTCTTTCCTGGAAAATTTCACAGACAGAGGAGCCTGGCAGGCTACAGTCCATGGGCTCACAAAGAGTCGAACACAGCTGAGTGACTAATACACACACACACACACACACAAATCAGGAACTCATTCTCTCTCCAGGTGACCTTTTCCAATAATAGACAGTTCTGATTGTAGAATGCAAGGTTATGAACTTGAGAGTCAGGCAGACCTCTGTTTGAATCCAGGCTCCTCTACTTTCTGTGTGCCATAAGGCCAGTTATCCTAAGCCTCAGTTTTCTCTAATAAGGCTTAGAATAGCATCTATAATAAGGAAAGATAATAAAGAGTAAATTAGATTATTCACATAAAAAATGTAGCACAGCATCTCATAGAGTAAGTGCCCAATAAATATTAGCTAGTTTTGCAACTCTAGCTGGTCACCCATACTAACTGGAAGTATGAAGGCATGGATCATTAACTTCAACTTTGTCCTTGTTAGCCATCTCTAGGAGAGCTGCATGGTGAAAAATTGCTTTTGAATAACTTTCAATGGCTCTTAAGCTGTAGAAGACAACCGAAGGATCTTTTTCTCTTGATAGGAGAGGAAAGGAGGAGAGTACCTCAATGCCCATTAATCTATTAGTGATCTACTGTCTTCTTGGTCAAAAATCTTTGTGAGCAAAAATTGCCTTTTCCAGGCTGAGAGGCTAGGGAGAGAAAGCCAAAGAAAAGTACGATAAAAAAGAAGGATTTGGGGGTGTTTATTTCCAGAGGAAATTGCAGTCAGTAGAACAGTGGATACGCTCAGTAAATTTTCTGTCAGCCAGACTAGTCTTGGGCAAGACCTTAGTGATGAAAGTTATGCTCCAGAAGCTAGATTGTTTCCAGGCTACTGCATTCATATTCTTTATCATTAGTATATATTCTAATGCCTCCTCTACAAAATTAATGGAGAAAATATGCTGCCAGACCTTGGTGTATGAGTGGGTGGGGCACAAAATCTGCTCTAACATCCAGGTGGCCAGGGGCAGTGGCCTTTCCAAATTAGGATTCTGGGAATAGCTAGCAACACTAGGTATTGGTAGAGGACAATAGGACAGGTAGAGCAGTGAACATTTAGGAACTGAGGAGCCTGGTGGGCTGCAGTCCATGGGATCGCTGAGGGTGGACACGACTGAGCGACTTCACTTTCACTTTTCACTTTCATGCATTGGAGAAGGAAATGGCAACCCATTCCAGTGTTCTTTCCTAGAGAATCCCAGGGACGGGGTAGCCTGGTGGGCTGCCATCTTTGGGGTCGCGCAGAGTCGGACACGACTGAAGTGACTTAGCAGTAGCAGCAGCAGCAGCAGCAGCAGCAGCTCCCATACTAGGGTCTCCATGCAGGGGAACAGAGGCTGCTAAGTCACAAAGAGCCAACTCAAGGTACCTGGTCTTTGGTAGTGCATCAGGGGAACTTAATCAGTGGCCACTCTGCCATGCCTGCAAAAATGGAATTACAGGAGGTAGAGTGTGAATAGTGCAAGGAAAGCCAGTATATTTCACTACCTGGGCCCACTCTTGTAGTGATTTCCTGGAGTGATGCTGGAAGTTCCAGAGCAAAAGCCTGGGTCTGGTGGCGCTTGATTTATTATCATCATCTGCAGTGGGGCATGGGTGGGGGAAGAGCTAAACTTCTGTGACGGATTTGCGATTTATGCACAGAGTAAAGAGCAGAGTACCTTGAGTCCAGACATGTTGTGTGTGAGTTCCAACTCTGCTATGAGATGCTATGTGACTTTAAGTAGCCTAAACATTCTGAGCCTCACTTTTCCTCATCTTCAACATTCCTTCAACAAATGTATCTGGTGAGCATCTACTAAATCCTAGGTGCAGTTAGAGCTGCGGGCGGTAAATAAATAAAACTAAATAAAATATGGCCATTACTGTTAAGGAGACAACTGTCTAGTGCAAGAGACGAACATGAAAATAATGAAAATATGAAACACAGATTCTGTAGTAGAAGTCTCAGTGCACTAAGAGCAGCAAGGAGAGACCATCTAAGAAGTCTGGAGAAAACTTCAGAGAGAGGGTTACATTCGAGTTGTTTCTTGAAGGGCGAGTAACAGTTCATCCAGATGGAGAAGAGAAGACATCCCGGGCAGAAGGCACTCTCTATGCAGAATCACAGAGGCCTGACAGAGGGCAGCGTTTGGAAGGAATGGTAAGTTCTTCATGGCTGCTCTAGGGGACAGCATTTCCTAAAGGGTATTGTAAGCAACATTGATTCCAAGGGAGGAGGAGGAAGAAAGGCTCTGTGGCAGAAACTGGTGTAGGAAGAAACCAATTGAATTATACAGAGTGACACAGGTTTATTTCCTGAACTACTTCCCAGAACTTCTTACACACTGAACATTCCCCACTAGCATGTTGGGAAGAAATTAATTTTTAAAACACCACTGTATTTATATTTACCTGGATTTTTTGTAAACTGATCAGTGATTTAAATTTTGGCAAATAAAACCTTATTTAGGACCACAAAGATAATACCTTAGGTCTAGTTTTATTTAAAGCAAAAGGTAAATATAGCACGTTTGAACTGAGGGTACAGGAATACTTTGGCAGTTTGGTAACAAATTTAGGCCCCGCTTTAGGGCATAATAAATTCTTTATGAAAGATGACTATCTCACCAATGAACTATTTTATCTGATCAAAGAAACATGATTTCAACACACCTTGATGAACTAATTTTTCTTTATCATTCATGGTGGTTAAGAGCTCTAGGCATGGAGACAGGACTATTCAGACCCCAGCACCACCATTTTCTAGCTATGTATAATTCTGGTTTCCTCATCATAAGATGGGGATGAGAATAGTACCTATCTCTCAGTGTTGCTGCAAAAAATGAGATAAGGTAGGTAAAGTGGTTATTAGGTAATAAATGGCAATTGTTATCATACAATTGAAACCTGGGCTTTGACTTCATTGCCTTCTAGCCATACCATTGGCAGTGAAGGAAAATGAGACAGGGGCTAGTAACTGAAAAGCCACTATGAGGCTGGTGTGGAAAACATGTTGCGGGTTAACAGCTCAGAAGTGAGGTAGAGCTTACCCCTGGAAACATTGTATCATAGAGAAGAGTCTAACACAGTTTCTTAAATGCACAGATGATGTATACACTGTCAGCCAGAGGCGGTTCAGTAACCTGATTTCAGGAAAGGGGACTCCTGCCACCTTGTGGTGAGAGAGCGCGAGGCCCAAGGCTGGTATCTAGTTGTGGTCCCTAGCAGAGATCCCTCTCATATCTCTGCCCACCCCTGATTTTATGAGACCCTTGGGCAACTGGCTTAATTTGTGCCTACTTTTTTTTTTTTCAAATTTGGAATCATATTATCTCTTGGTTTACTAATCAGGAAATTAAAGTACCAGATAGCTATCTGTATTTTATATGGTCCAATAGTAGACAGAAAGAAGCAGTCTTTACTGAAGCTTGCATATAAAAATCCTCAAGTTGCTCATAAAATTCTGTATCTCATATTTCTGTGGAACAGATTTCTTTCAGGTAAACGGGGCTGTGGAAACCACACTTGTTGCAGGCTTGAGGTCTAAATAGGAGGTGACTGAGGAACACTTAATAGAAACCGGGTTTCTGGATCAGAAAATCTCTTGGACTAGATTACTTCTAATTCCAGGCCAACTTCTCCAGTATCAAGAAACCAGCATATGGAAATATTAATGGCTGGGAATGAGAATGACAGATCCTCTTTTTAGCAATTACAGTGCCTCTGGGCTCTAAATCTGTGCTCATGAGGAGAATCACCTGAAAAGCTTGAATATATAAAAGGCCCTAAATTAGATAATTTTTTTTCAGTTGTGAATAAATGCAATCCAGATATCTTAGATACACCCCTCATCTGCTGTCTGAATCAAAGGAAGTCCCCTGGTCTAGGGAGAAAACCTAAGACTCTAGTACCATTTTGGAGGCCCTTTAGCAGAGTTAGCAGTTTAGGCGGATGGTCACTTCGTGAAATAGTTGCCTCAGACTGAGTCCAGCCTTCTAGCTCAATAAGGCAGGGGTTGGTGCTAGGAGAGAGAGATGTCAAAAACCAAGAAAACATGCACAAATGGTTTTCTCCTTTTCTCTAGGTCTTCTGTTATCTGTAAAGGAAAAAGCTCTATACAGGATAGTCAACAATAAAGCCAACCTGTTGGTAACAAGCATTCTTGACCACAAAATATATTTACCAACACCGATAGCAGTGGCAGGTCAAAAATAGAACAAAGGATTCTGGAAAAAAAAAAAAGGGCCACTTAACAAGGGCATTACAGGTAAAATATGTATGGCCACTAGAAACCTGGATCCTGTTACCGGAGAGGAAGGAATCTTTTTTAGACACGTGCTTTAAGTTAGTTTCTCATGTCACTGGGACTCCCATTCCCTTCCATTTCCCCTTTTCTAATTTCATTCTTTCCCATTCTGACTTTTAAAAAAAAGTTCTGCAGTGCCTAAGTAGTTTATGCATGAGCATTTTAATACAGTACTTGTAAATACCTTTAGCCATAACCTGTTTGGGGTCCCTAAAATTGCTTTGTGAGGAATTGCTTTTGGAACACTGACCTAACCTGGTTTACTGAAGTTATACCATGTTACAGCCATAAGGCCTTTTTGCTTTTTGTAAATTAAGAAAGCAGGGACAAGAGGGGTTGATTCATTCATGGTCAGTCTAGTGGCTATAAAGCAGATAGTCACCTGAATCACAGGTGACTACTCTCCATCCCACTATGCTGCCCCTACCAACTGGATTAAAAAGAGTGGAATGCTCACCAAGGCTGCTAAAAAGGAAATCCTAAGGTGCTGAATGGGCTTCCCTGGTGGCTCAGACAGTAAAGAATCTGCCTGCAATGCAGAGGACCTGGGTTCAGTCCCTGGGTTGGGAAGATCCCCTGGAGAAAGAATGGCTACCCACTTCAGTATTGTGGCCTGAAGAATTCCGTGGGGCTGCAAAGAGTCAGACACGACTGAGCGACTTCCAGAAAAAAATAGGCCTTGAACCAGTGTGTATCTAGGAAATTGGCAATCTCAAATCATATTCCTTTGTGTGTTGAGGGACAGAGGAGAAATCAGATTCAGTTTGTAATATAGCTTTTATTTTTCCCTTGTTATCGCTCCTGTTACCTGAGCTGATTTACTGGAGCTCAAACCCCTGTCTTTGGGATCCACGTGTGTTTCTAAGAACATTTCCATCATTCATCAGTGCTTATCCAAACCACATCTTGGTTCTTCATTCAAGGTATTTTCTCATTTCATTCTGTGTAGTCTGTAAAACCTAGTGATCAGCCAGAATCCACAGTATTAGTAGTGAGCAATGTTCTGCTGTGGCAGGAGAACATATATATCCGGTGGTCTGGCCACAGATTGCTAGGCTTCCTCCTGGTAGCTGCCGCTCTCCCTTAGCTGATTCCAAGAGTGCTTTAAGCTTGGCACCCAGGAGTAGGGTTTCCGCTTACAGCTCTGGCCGAAGGCACCTATATTCCACTGACCTTCTCTGCAAGTACTTATGAACTAGTCACTCAGTGACTCACTGCAGATTTTAGCCCTGCTTGGAGATGGGACTGCTGTTCTTGCCCAGAATATGCTGAGTTGACTAAAGCAGCCTCAGAAGAGTGGCTTCTATTTTCACACACGCAGTTGAAAAGTTTTTCAACAATGTGATAAAAACAAAGTATTAGAAGTGGCCACTCGGACTCCATTTTGGGTGGCACTAAAATGTTTAAAATTTTACTATTTTTGTGAGGTCCCAAAGTCTTAATATTTCCAACTGACAAACCTCTATCAATAAAACAATAGCATAAAGTATTACATTGTAAAATAAAACATTATTGTGTAACCATGTTGTCTCATTTGAAATTATTTTTAGTATCTCCAGTTTTTCTTTGTTGACAGTACAAAATTCTCACCTATCCCCTGAGATTTTGATTTTAAAATGTTTTATGAAATGGTTTTAATATCCTTCTATCTGATAAAATAGAAAGCTGCCATCTATCTTGGTTCTAAAAGTTTAAAAATGTTACTATTTTGTGAAATCTCCAAGTTTGAAGAAACCACATTGAAAATGTTCAACACAATACAACTTAATATAAAGCTTCGAGCTGAGAACTAAGCTCCTTTCTAAACCCATTCAGTGGGAAGCAGCCAATCAAAACACCTGAGGTTTCCAGCCACCCTAGTCCATAAGGTCATACACAACTTAGACATTCCTTTGGTTATCGGGCACTGGAATTTCTGAGATAGATGAGGGTTAGCTACTTTCAGTCCCTGTAACCAAATTAGAAAGAAAACAAACGAAACCAAGGCCAGCTCAAACTCTCCCACATATAAATTTTAATAAATGTTCATTAGCAAGCAGAGTTTCTGCAACCGGCTCTGGAGGTTCAGTGATGCCTTACCTCCATGTGTTGGTATTCACCCGTCACTTTGCACTAAAGGTCCACTTAAGGCAAACCTGACAATATTCCAGAGATGGGACTGTCCTAATCCAGTCAGCAACAAACAACAGGAATCCCTGGACAAATGGCAGGAAGTAAAAGTCAAGCCTCAGGCACGAGTCCTACGGGTACAGACTACAGGCCTCACTAGATTTTTTTCTGTAAAGGGATGGGGAACTACTCTGAAATAATTTAGTTCACATATCCTGAATACCTCTAGTTTTACCAGTGAGAGCCACTACTATTAACTAGGAGTTAACATCCAGTCAATGAGCTATGAATTTCAAAAAGATAACAGAGTTGGACTTTGAAGAAGGCTGAGCGCAAAAGAATTGATGCTTTTGAACTGTGGTGTTGAAGACTCTTGAGAGTCCCTTGGACTGCCAGGAGATCCCTGAAGATCAACCCTGAGATTTCTTTGGAAGGAATGATGCTAAAGCTGAAACTCCAGTACTTTGGCCACCTCATGCAAAGAGTTGACTCATTGGAAAAAGACTTTGATGCTGGGAGGGATTGGGGGCAGAAGGGGACGACCGAGGATGAGATGGCTGGATGGCATCACTGACTCAATGAACGTGAGTCTGAGTGAACTCCGGGAGTTGGTGATGGACAGGGAGGCTTGGCGTGCTAAGATTCATGGGGTCGCAGAGTCGGACATGACTGAGCGACTGAACTTACTTCAAACATTTACTCTTTTATTGAGGCTTCTGAAGTGACTGAGATATGGATGCCAGGAACACCCATGCCAGCTGCCTGGGGCATTTCTGATTAGAGGTTGAGCTGTCCACTGCTGGAGCAGGACAACCCACGGCAGAGCTGCTAACTGCTGTTAAGGGAGCCTGTATAACCTGACACATGTATAAAAATGCTACAACTACAAACTCGGGAAAAGAGAAAATACTATTTCCCAATTCCTCAGGACCCAACAGATTTCATTTCAGGTGGGGACAAGAGACAGCAGTATGAAGATGGAAAGAGGAAAAGGGAGAATATGTAGTTCTGAAACCACTCCCCCCAAGCTGTAGGGGCTACCTACCACATGCTGCCCTTTCAGCAATGGTAACTAATGCTTAGCAGGACTTGAGAGTATCACAGAAACTGTGTGGCTTCTTGTAAAAAAACAAAACATTTATTACAAGACTTATTTTTATTACGATAGTAAAATTTAACATTGTTTTGAATCATTTCATCAGTTCTAGGTGGAAGCACAAGTAGGGAATAAACTAAAAATAGAAAAAAATAGCTACTGTAAGTACAATTTTATTAGAAAGAATATGAGGTAAACTTCAGACAGGCAAAGCTAAATCTTAGTCTTTTGTGACACGTGAACTCAACTTTACCAAAGCATCTGCGTTGCCCAAGGAAGTGCTCCCCCAAGTGGTCCCTCATAGGAACTTGAACAAAGTTAGGCTAGCAAATTTGGGAGTCAAACAGAACACACATAACTACAAAATTCTTTATTAAAACATATCTTGATGTTACAGTGACTGAAAAAGAATTAAATTTATTAGCTTCTGAATTCTAAGTAACTCAGGATATGTTCAGTTGATGTGCAAAAATGTCAGTCTTATTTAATCATAGGTTCAACTTTCTAGTGACTAACAATCTCAAAGTGGAGGTCCTTTCATCTGATGAATATTTACTCTATCCTGGCACTGTTTTCGATACTAGACATGCCAATGGAAAAAACATGCCAAGAAACTGTCCAATTTTAAATTTAAAGGAAAACTGTAGTCCCTGAAATGTTTACTGATTAAGTATTCTCATAATTTATGTTTTAGATTTGTTTTGTTCTTAATGCTTATTGAGACAAAAAAAATCTGGACATTTGGCAGATTCAATCATTTCCTTTTTGAACACATACTATAACTTTACAAAACTCCAACGACTTTTGTACCAGCTGGGCATCCCGAGATTGCCTAGGAGACTTAACTAGTTATCGGGCATTCACCCTGGGCTAGATACCCAGCACTGCAGCGCCTATGTGCCCGCCCACTGAGATATGCCTTGGTTTGGTTGAGAAACTTTAAAAAAAATTTTTTTTTGGTTGTACTGGGTCTTCGTTGTGTGCAAGCTTTTCTCTAGTTGCAGAGCACGGGCTCTAGGGCACATGAGCTCAGTAGCTGCGGCTCCCAAGCTCTAGAGTGCAGGCTCAGCAGTCATGGTGCATGGGCATAGCTGCTCCACAGAATGTGGGCTCTTCCAGGGTCAGGGATGGAACCTGTGTCTCCTGCATTGGCAGGTGGATTCTTTACCACTGAGCCACGTGGGAAGCCCTGGTTGAGGAACTTTTGCAGGCAAATAGAAGGTACCTAATAAGTACTTACTACAATGAATGGTTTTCAGAACAAGAGGAAAATCTGTAATTCTTAAGACTGTTTTATATCATGTTCATAGATGCCTTCAAAATGTAAATAAATCATGTAATTATTTAGACATGTTTGGTGACACCTAAACTTCAGAACACTTGCAAAGATATCACCTGTAAAAGCAGTCACTTCAATACAGTTAAAATGCTATTAAAAAAAAATCCTTTAAAACAGTGGCTCTCAGACTTTAGCAAGGATCAGAATCTCGGGGGTGGCAGGGGAGAAGATGGGGGAAGCTGTTTAAACTACAGATTGCTTGCCCCGCCCCCAGAGTTCCTGACAAGTTTCCAGGTGGTCTAGGCATGACACTCTGAGAACCACTGCTTTATGACAGTCTCCAGAATTCCAACTAGGAAGTGATGCCCATATGCGATTGCTTTTTCTAATACTAAATAAAACATTTCTGATATGGCTTCACCAAACTTCAAATGTTTATACTCTTGGAATGTCCTACTTAAGCAGAACAACATAAAACTTATGCACCTTGACTTATAACAGTTTCCCTGAGTTCAAAAGACGGAAGCACAGACTAGTCCAGTACTGGATAATCTACGACTGTGTGACAACATTACTGCCAAAACCTACAGCAGCTATCGGGAAAGGGACAGTGCTGCTCCTCCTCCCTGCTTCTGCCCCTTCGAAAATCTTAACAGGAAGTCATGACGGGCACTGCACTCAGCATGAGAACATGACCTACTATGCATGTGTACAAAATAGTGCGTGAACTGCCATACTGAAGACTAAGAGTCAGGAACTTCTTCATCAGGACAGCAGTAATATTCCACAAAGCATATTTGTCCATCTTCATTTCTAATCATATACTGTAATGAGAGAAATCCTCGGTTATCTGTTCGAATAGATACCTTACAAGACAGGACTAATGCCTTTGTAGAGGGTTTCAGTAAAGAAATCTTGTATCTGCAAGAAAAGTAAACAAAAAGCTGTTATTTGGACACATTTAAAGCATAATTCCAAGTAAAGGACAAAACTTAACCAAGAACTACCAAACAGCAAATATAAGAACAGAATCAAATGGCTGTCCAAGCTGCTAATATTTTCTTCATTTTGAAAATTTAATTCACTATTACAATGCCAAATTCCCAAGTAAACCCAGCAACCTATTTATTTTATGCTATACTTTTGTCTACACATTGAAAATCTTTAAAAATTTTATTGAATAGAAATATAGTATTTAACCTTGCCTTCATCACCAAATGGCAACCTACTGACCTGTTGACTTGGGTCTGATTGCAGTGAAATGATTCCATCAAATCAGAATCTTTGGGATAGTCAAGGTGGGAGCTTCCTGCATTCCCAAAAGTAGATAACCTATAGTAGAAAATGAGCAATTCATTTATTCACTGGTTCAACAATAAGCCACAGCAGTATCCAAATAAGCAAACACTTCCTTAAGAAGCTCATTCTGGTGAGTGACACAGGTATGTAGACAGCTGTAGACAAAAGGCACTGGTAAAGATTCCTGTAGGATGCTGCAGTACAGAGCTAGCAACTAATAAATGACTTGGCAAAAAGCCAGTCACGGAAGGAATCTAGGGGGCTTTGCCTCAACTTCATTACCTTAATATTACTTTGATATTGTCCCTCCCTCTTCCTCAAATCAGAACCATGTTACAGGAGAGTGGAGGAATGATAGAAGACCCTGATCTATGTCAATGGCAAGCCCAGGGCCCTGCCAGCTACATCTACTGCCACACCAAGCAGTTAGGGCTTTCGTGTGTCTCAGATGCTTTTCAGGCTGTTTTATGATTTTCTTTGCTTTGGGAATATCAGTAGTTTGCAGACAATTTGTGAATGTTTATGTCTACTTAACTTACTGATCATTTGTTTTGGAAAGTGTAAGTGTTAGTGCTTCAAGTCTTGTTCGACTCTGACTCCATGGACTGAAGCTCACCAGGTTCCTCTGTCCATGGGATTCTCCAGCAAGAATACTGGAGTGGGTTGCCATGCCCTTCTCCAGAGGACCTTCCTGACCAAGGGATCGAACCTGGGTATCCTACACTGCAGACAGATTCTTTACCATCTGAGCCACCTGGCATTAACATACATGAGCACTGTAGGTGAGGGCTATATGAGCACAGTGATAAAGACCTAGGCGCTTGCTGGCTTTCCCCAGAATCCATCTTTACTCTCTTCTAACATTACCTCTTTCTCTGAGCCATGTTGTTCATGCCCAGCCATGCTGATGGTTCCCAAATCTATATTTTTAGACTGATCTCCTGAACTCTACACCTATCTATCCAACTACTCCTTAGTGTCACAGGCTCAAGTTTAACATATCCAGAAAAAATTATTTCAACTTCCAGTTCCCCACCACCAAATAATTTCCTGTATGGGAGATGAAAAATACTATGATTCATCTAGTCACCCATGCTGAGAGAGATCATTTAGATGAGGAGCCTCTGGAATACTCTGTTTAAAGTGCCTGGAATCTTTAATTCATATCACTGCTTAAGTAGGGTTATATTCATTTCTTCCATTTTGATTAGCATTTTAACCAATCTTGAGCAAATTTTTTAACTACCTAACCAATAAGAAGGAGGAAATGGAGAAGGAGATGGCAACCCACTCCAGTGTTCTTGCCTGGAGAATCCCAGGGACGGAGGGAGCCTGGTGGGCTGCCGTCTATGGGGTCGCAGAGAGTTGGACACAACTGAAGCGACTTAGCAGGAGCAGCAGCCAAAAAGAAAAGCCTGCAGTTCTTCTAAAGTAGATACAAAAAGAATAATTACACTTCTCATACCGTATGTATCTAACTCCTTTACTTGAATATTCTGAAATATTTCAAAAGAGTAGAAATAAATAAATTCTCTGACTCTAATCATGAAGAGTTTTGCCATTTCATTTGTTGGGTAAAATATGAGAAGCAGCTTGATAGTTTTTGATTACTATATTCCTGCTGAAAATTGTCCTCTTAGGAAGCTCACCTTTACCATGCCTCCCTAAGTACTCCTGTGCTGGTTCCCTAATCTTAATGGCATGTAATTTTATTCTCTCTAAGGTGTTTCATGTATATCCTCATCACCTTGATTTTAAGCTTTTCCTTCCTGTAGTTCTATAGAAAACACCTATTTCCTTCAGCATCCTGTACTAACTTGGGAAAAAAAGATACCATATGCTGTAAACACCTTGTGCAAAAGTTTAAGCCCAATTTTCTTCACAGTGCAACTCATCTATGCTGGTAAGTAGTACAGCACTGAAATGAGCACTAGTTTACGAACTCAGAGATGGGACTACTCTTCTAGAAACCAACACTACCTATGAAGCTTTCAACAGTGAGTTAGTCTTCCTGGGTCTTCTAGTGTCCTGACACATAAAAGTATGTAAGTAAAGTCAAGTCACTCAGTCATGTCCAACCCTTTGTGACCTTGTGGACTGCAGCCCACCAGGCTCCTCAGTCCACGGGATTCTCCAGGCAAGAATACTGGAGTGGGTTGCCATTTCCTTCTCCAGGGGATCATCCTGACCCAGGGATCAAACCTGGGCCTACTTGCATTGGAGGCAGACGCTTTAACCTGTGAGCCACCAGGGAAGCAGTAGAAGCTCTCTGAAGTTCTGAAAATTCTTGTAACCTGGGTAACAAAAACTCTGCATCCTAAGCAAATGTGTAAGCAGGTAGATGGAGTAAACTACATTAACTAGGACTGCAGGGCTTTCAAGTACCTGAAATAAGGTTTATCTGGAGACATGGTGATCTGCAGGACCTCACTCGTCATATCCAACTCGGAAAATGCTTCACGGAGCCCCTCTGACTGCAGAATAATTTTATTAATGACATTGGTGCTGCAGAAATCAAAATCCAGAGTCTCCTCAGGCTCCTGAGTGTTGATTTTACACACTGTCACCACACCTCCTTCTTCCAGAAACAGCATCAGAGGGTAACCATAACCTTGGTAACACATCCGAAGTGCAGTAAAAGTCCCTGCAGAGGAAACAAATCATACTCTGGGCTTAGTTTCAGAGCTCTGGGCTCAGCTTCTCCTCAAATCATGCCTAAAACTCAAGAATATTTTACCATGCCCATCTCTAGCATATGTATACATATATATATGTTTATCCTTATGAGAAGGGATCACATCTTCCCTGATGATAGTTGTGTGTAGACAATTCCAAAAATAACTGCAAAAAATTGGGAATAAAATACTCTTTGAAATCGTTTTCCAGGTTGCAAAAAAAAAAAAAAACAACCACTTCAGAGATAGCTAGGTGATTATATATAAATATACAACTTCAGGATGGAGAATCTATACAGTCCATATTGCATGTATTTATAATAACTGTTGTAGGACAGACTATGCTATTCTTGAAGGTTCAATCTGTGTTAACAATGAATTGCTTTCATATTGTCTTATTATAACATCAATGAATTTCCTGTGATAAGGACCTTCTCAATGTTTTCTACAGGGAGATAGTCTTTATATTTCACCACATCTTAAGGTTAATTGGGGAAAAAAGGGTGGTTAATGGAGGTTAGGGTTTTAGCTCTGCAAAACAATAGAGAAGGAATATGACAGGACACTCTACTCCTCTTACTTACTGGGTGGAGAACCACACTGAGAAATGGAAGAGGGCAGGTGCTTTTATGGAAAACCAGTTGGGGATCACTGCATTAGAAAATTATAATTTTAACCAATTCCAATAATAATGGTATTGTCAGTACAAAATTAAAACATATTTTCTAGAGGACCATAACTGATCCTTTCCTATGAAGTAAAAATCATCCTTCTGGGGTTTCCCTGTAGTTTTAACTATTTCTAAAAGCATATGACTATTTTAAAGAAAAACATTTAGGAAAATAAACTTAATTTATAAATAGGGCTTAAAGCAAAAAGAACAAATGTCAAACACAGTGAACTGGGAGTCAGGACAACTGGTATCTATTTTCTCTGCCACTAACTTTAATTCTTGACAAATTAGGCAAAAGAAGCAATTAAAATATATTTCTCAATGTTAAACATACTTAAGACATGTTCAAAGTATTCTTTTGATTAGTTCAAATTTAAAATCCTAAAAGCTTTATAAATTAAAAGGTGAATGTAAATATAAGAACCATTAGCACCTACTAATATTATGAAAAATCAGAATACATGATTGTAGCAAATGAAAAATAAATTGGCAATTTTTTAAACAAATGTTTATATTACTTATATTCTAATAATTTTCCTGTATTTTTCTGACCATCCAGAAATGCTTTTATGTTATTATAACGACAATAAAATAGTTCACCTGGCACAGGACTTGATCCAAAAATAGACAAACAGTCTAAAAGAACAGTTAAATTAATTCGAAAAGTAACAGACTCTTCTTGAACTCTAAACTCTTGAAATATTCCAGCCTACAAAAAAAAGTAAATGTGAAAATGTATGTTAAAGAATGAAAATGCACACATACAATTCTAGAGCTCACTTTATGTTTTTAAAATAATATTGTGCTAAACCTATGAAAATAATTACTGATGATCAATCAACACATCTTAAACTTTTTCAACTGAGATCCATTAGAATACTACTACTCAGTAGTTGGAGGTGTAACTGATTTCAGTCTGATGCAAAACTTTATGAAAAGGTCCTTCATCTAGCTCCTTGGAGCTAAACTATCTTCTGCATGACTCTCCCTTGTCCCCTTTTTGTACCCATCAGTTGGGCTAAGGTCATCTGGAAAACAGCCAAACAAATTAGACAATGCATGAGTAATAACTGACTCTCAATTTATTTTGAGGACAGGAACCATGTCTGATTAATCCCTCTATACCTGAGGTCATACTCTGCCCTTAGGTGTTCCAAAAAAATGCTAAATTAAATGTGAAATCCTATCTGAACCATACAACTATTACTTTGTAAGAACACACAGATTATAACCAATAAGGGGAAAAAATAATAATAGGGAAGTAGTGCAAAAGAGCATATACTACAGAAACAAATGTTGTCGGTTCTCATCCTAACTGAGCCACTTGCCAGCTATAGGACTGCTGACAAATGACCTAGTGTCTCAGTTTTCATAAATGTAAAATGGGAATAATAATAGAACCACCTCATAGGACTGTTGTGACTTTTATTTTTAATTTATCAAAATTAATTTATTAAAAGTATTCAAAGACCACTTCAAAGTTTAGCTGCCATCAGGACAGTTTTGGCACTCATGATGGACATTGTCATTTTCTACATAAAAGCACTCATTCTAGTACAGACACCAACTGACAGTTCAAACACAAACCGTTTCAGTTTTAGAGTAACGTGAGACAACAGTACTGATGATCTGTAGTCATAGGAACTTCAGTACCCTTGCTCATAGTAAACATATATTACCTAGAACTAAAGAAACTACATCTAAACCACTGTTGTGAGGATTAAATTATTTAAACACATAAACATACAAAACACTCAGAAAAAGTGCCCACCTATAGTTTAATATATTTTAGACATTATTAACCATTATCTCTAAAACACGATAGGAAAAGGATTTGTTATCAGGAGAGCAAAAGAATTCAAATAATGATATTTTGTGCTCCAACTTAAATGAGGACCCTTGGAATTGATTGGGCTGGATGAAGAATGTCATATGTCACTGGAATAAAGGTGCCAACTTTCATACCTGAATAAAAGCATTTGCTTGTACACATTTTGCGTTTTCCACTGTAACCTTGATTCCATTTTTAGTAGCGAAACACGTGGCATGTTCTCGGAAATGAATAGCCTTCAAGATAGTGGAGAGGTTCCTGACGTTGTCAAGGTTGGCCACTAAGCAGTAATCACTCTCGTCTGGGATCCGCTGGGTTAGGAGGGGCATGGTCCACGGCGCATTCGGCCCCGAGGGATGCTCCTGATGAGAAGCGACAGTAAAACTCCCCGTCCAGGCTGAGGAGGCC
>SJYC01024338.1:0-28376 GCA_006408675.1 Madoqua kirkii | reverse complement strand
ACCTTCTAAATTTTTTTATAGTACTCATTGTCTATTTCACACAGTTTAGTGCTTCAGTATGTATTATTTCTTGGTCATTCTTAAATTTGTCTTCTTTCAATAAGCATATTGAGGAAAGTATTTTGCTAGTATTAAAAGCAGGGCATATGGTATTTGCTCTTGAGATATTATGGAGTAGTAATAGGTTAAAATTTCAAAGTGTTGAAGACTAAACTTTCATTTTTAAAGCAAATTTTTTTAAAACTTAGAAGAATTGTTTTAGATACTTCTCTCTAGTTATTAGAAAGGCTTCTGTTATTCATTTAGCATAAAATTTTGAAGCCCTGTTCTATCATGGGATTATTCTATAGAAACAGTGTTAAAAGAAATGCCCCTGTCATCATGGAACTTACATTCTAATGAGGGAGTCAGGCCCCTAATAGGTAGTATAATTTCAAGTGAAGATGGAGACATAAACAGGATCTGGATTGCAGCAACTAAAGCTTACAACTTAGCATGTAGTTATATTTATTCCAAGAAAGTAAGCAACAAAAGCATTGAATTGATGAATTCTTTAAGCCTCAGGTAGTGTATATATATTAATTTATAAATACTATAATAATAAAGGACTTCATTCCCATATTGCTTTCGTGCATTTCTCACTTGTGACTTTATAAATCTTTAAGACGTTGAAATTTACTTCAACTTGAAATAGGTTTTGTATACTCCTTAGTGATTTTACAGAACCAAATCACAGAAATGGTAGTACAGATGAGGAAGAAAAAACATAAATTTCTTGAGCTTAAAATAGAACAGCAAAAGAGTTAAATATCAAAGTAATGGTTATAAAGGATGTTTTTGGTTCTTTAAGGACTGTTTTTCTGCAGTTGGTGAGGTTGTAATGTGCTTTATTCCTGTGGTTGTTTGTTTTTAATCTTAGTAGTTTGTACACAGGAATATGGTCAGAAGAAGAGGTTTCCCAAGGGAGGCCAGTTAAAATGCTAGAGGTGGGCAGAGCATAGTTTACCTTATGCAGAAAATCTAAACATTTCTGCAAATAAATCTACTTTGATTTAGACCTTTGTAACCTCTTAACGTGCTGAAGTATTCTTGGAGGAATCTGAATATTCATTCTTTGAATTGCTTAGTTTTATTATGTACTTCATTTTTCTATACTTGGCTCCATTTAGGTTTGTGAGATGAAAAACTGCAATAAATGTATCTATTTTGAAGCTAAGAAAAAACAAGATCTGTATATGTGGTAAGAGAATGTATCTTTTAAAAATTTTTTTAAATTATGAAAGTATAACACATTTACAGGAGACTTGCAAAATAAAAGGTATAGTTCCACAATATATTGCAATTATTTTTTAGTAGATTAATTATGATTTTGAGTTGGAGTTTCAATATCAAACTCTCAAAAATTAATAGAAAAGTAGAAGAATATAGTGGACCTGAAAAGTACTGTGAACCAATTCAATATAATTAAGATTTATCCAGTTTCACACAACAGCAGGATACAAATTGTATTCAAGTTCCCAGAGACTATAAACCAGGAGACACTGGACCATATCTAGAGATGTACAACAAATGCAAAAATTCCATGGTCTAAAGGTGTTGAAATCATACAGTCTTTTCTTTTAAAACTGTGAAATTGTTAGAAATCAATATCGAAAGAGAATGTATTAAGTAAATTTGGGAATATGTGAATACCGTTAGCATTTTATGGTATCTTTTCTTTTTTTTAAACTGTGCATTTTATGTTTCTGACTATACCATGTGGCATGTGGGATCTTAGTTCCCAGACCAGGGATCAAACCTGTGCTCCCTTGCATTGGAAGTGCAGCGTGTTAACCACTAGACCAGCGGGGAAGTCTCTGCGGTATCTTTTAAATTGAGCTGATAGTAAGCTTTTTACTGCATTCTAAATTCTAATTAGTTGAAAAAGCTTCTTATATTTTTTAGGCTTTCAAATTCACCTCATGGACCATCTGCTAAATTCCTTGTTCAAAATAGTAAGTTGACTCAATTTAAATTTTTTTTGTGAGAAAATTGAAAATAATCTTTTGGGATAATTGTGCCAAAGTTATAACTGTTTTTGTTGTACAATTTTCTAGTTCATACCCTAGCTGAGCTAAAGATGACTGGAAACTGTTTAAAAGGTTCTCGGCCCCTCTTGTCTTTTGACCCTGTAAGTTTCTTATTCAGTGTATGAGGTTTAATTTTCTTACTGTGCATGGTTGTTTTTTTTGTTTTTTGTTTTTTTTGAATGGATATAGTTGTATAATTCAATTTAGTTAATAAAGCACAATTTTAAGCAAAGTTAATGTCAAATAATATGTTCACTTTATTCTTACAGGTTTTTGATGAATTACCACATTATGCTTTGTTAAAAGAACTCTTAATTCAGGTAAATATCTTTACTAGAAACTGCTTTTATTATAAATAAGTGTCTTCCTTTTAACTTTATCTAAAACACACATGGTATGTCATAGAATACAAAACTAATGTGTCCCTTTTCCCACAGATCTTCAGTACACCACGGTATCATCCCAAAAGCCAGCCATTTGTGGACCATGTGTTTACATTCACGATTTTGGATAATAGGATATGGTTTCGGAACTTTCAGGTTAGCTTTTATTTTTAATTATATAAGTTAGGATGTATAGTGTTTATGATATAGAATAGGCAAATGATACTCTTTTTCTCTTACATAGTCCTCTTTTCTCTACAGACTTGTAGTAAATAACCCCTATTTCTTAACCTAAGTTCACGGCTATCAGCTGAGTATAGATTTTCTCACAAGTTACTATACATTGAGTAAAATACAAGTTACTCTCCTAAGAGGTTAGTCTGCTGGGGCTCGGGTGTGGTTTTAGACTTAGAAAAACATAGCCCCCGTAGAAAACATTTGATGAGAACTATCAGATGAGTCATACAGTGATTCATTCAGGAGGAGAGGTGGATGAAACCAACAAGACAGAATTTCAGACAGCGTGTGAAATAAACTGGACTTTTTTTCTGCTTGTGTTAAGCAGAAAAGATACGTGAGTTAAACGTATCCCCTTCTTAACCTCTGAATGCAGGCCTACCTTAACCAGCAGTAGTAATATTTGCGGTTCAGAAGTTGCTCCTTAATTCCACAGTCAGTAGCCATTCAAAAATAAATTTTGCCATGCATCCTTTTATAGGCCTTTTAATCTAATTTGAATTAGATTTATAAAAACAACTCAAGGATTGATTTAAATTTTGAAACAGTGCCCCATAGGGTGCTTGAATACATTTTGTTCTCATGGTTGCAGTTTTAAATAATCATTTGACCAGTTTTGCAAGAAGACATGTGTTGGGAGAAGCTAGATACAGACCAGATTGAAATGACTCAATTTAAAGACACACTGAAAAGACATTTATATCTTCCTATGATAGCTACCTGTAACCAGTAATATATTTCAGAAAATACTGATGATTTGGCATTTGCCAAGTTTCCCTTTCACCTTAACTTTATTGGTTATCGGTTCTTTTAGGCACATTTGTAATGAGGATATAGCTGTGTACCATTTAGAAGTATTTTATTCAAATAAAAATGAAATGTTTCCTTTTTTAAATTAAAGATCATTGAAGAAGATGCTGCTCTTGTAGAAATAGGACCCCGTTTTGTCTTAAATCTTATAAAGATTTTCCAGGGAAGTTTTGGAGGACCGACTTTGTATGAAAATCCTCACTACCAGTCACCAAACATGGTAAGCTGTTTCTGTTCAGTGGTCCTTGATGTCCTAAAACTTCTGGGCCAAAGTAATTCTGTCAAATAAGTGTTCTTTTAACTGTGAAACTGAATTTGGTTTTTGCTGCATCCAGTCTTACAGATCACTTTTTTTTTTTTGGTGATGCAGGGTAAAGGGAAATAGGTTTCAGAAGTGAATGTCCTTGCCGTGTATAAAATGTTTATTTTTATTCAAAAGCACCTTTCATATTTTTTTTGTTTCTAGCATCGGCGTGTCATAAGATCCATCACAGCTGCAAAATACAGAGAGAAACAGCAAGTGAAAGATGTGCAGAAGCTGAGAAAGAAAGAACCAAAGACTATTCTTCCCCATGATCCCACTGCAGATGTTTTTGTTACGCCAGCTGAGGAAAAGCCAGTAGAAATACAGTGGGTGAAACCAGAGCCAAAAGTCGACTTGAAAGCCAGAAAAAAAAGGATTTACAAACGACAAAGAAAAATGAAACAGAAGATGAGCAGTGGGAATGCAAAATGAATCAATGGAGAACTAATTTGATTTCAGTTTTATATTTATTTTATGTTCAGTGTGTAAATACTTCTGTTATTTGTGATGACCTTACATCTAATTAGTGTGACATTTAAAAGAAAAAACTTAAGATTTTGTGACTTTGGTCTAGGTGGGTCTATGTTTTTCTAAATAAAACATCACCAGAACTCATCACCTAATTTGTTTTTCTTTTTCAAGCTTTACATATTACTGAAAACTTAGTTAAGGTTTAGGCCCACTGTCTTGAATTAAAATTTTCAGTTCATTAAAGCTGAAATTCCGGCAGATTTACTGGATTGTTGTTATATGTAAAACAGTATTAGGCACTTTGAGGGCATCGTTTCAGATGGTACAGTGAGGGTAGAGTGCCAGAAGGGAAAAGCATCTTACTGAAGTTTGAGTCCCTGAGTCACAAGGCATGGAAAGAGCCAACTTCTCTTTTGTTTACTTACCTTGAAAAAATATGAGAAAAATATTTAGGTTTTGCAAATCAAATAAGTTGATATATGTATTGAAAGCGTTTTGTAGATCACAAATTTAATTTAGAAGCAGTGGGTACAAATTACTTAACAGTAAAAGGAAGAAAAAGGGAACGGCTAGGGCACCAGAACATGTGAATTTTTCCTGTTATGAACTTTATTTGAAGCAGAGAGAGCACTGGGCTTATCACCCTGAAGAACGATTAGTCATAGGATTCTGGGTGCAAGTGGCCGGGGACAGGGTAGGGCCATGCCTGTTGGGTTTTGTCACCTTTTTCCTGCTAACCGTTTTCCCGTCCTTGCTCCGCAACATGAGTAATTCCACAGTGTTCTGCTCTGCCACACCTCAGCAGTCCCTAGTTGGATATGTGAGTATTTCAGTTTTATCTTTTCTGGTATAGATGCTTGCAACAAACATTCTATACATATTTTGTACAATATATGTAGTTAAGAACCCTGGTCAAAAGTTAGAGCTTGTTCGTCTAAATATTGTACCTCACCAGAGGTTAGTGTTCATTTCCTTGTACCCTTGCTAATGATGAGATAATCTTTGTCAATTTGATAGGTAAAAAATATGAATACTGTGTTTTGACTGGGTATTGGTTTTTCTTTGTGACTAATACTGTTTTTGTGTAGTAGTTTCATGAGTTTGTTGGAGAAGGAAATGGCAACCCACTGCAGTATCCTTGCCTGGAAAATCTCATGGACACAGGAGCCTGTTGGGCTGCAGTCCATGGGGTCGCAAAGAGCTGGGCACAACTGAGCGACTAGCAGTTACTTGGGGGGGAAAAGCCGTTATTTAAGCAGTTGAATATAGGATGAAAATAAGACATTATTGTAATCATTTATGTGGATACCTCATTTGAATGAGAATTTCTCAAGTCCATGTTCATTTAGAAGTCAACCTGTTAATAAAGATCTTCCTTTAGGCTGAAATTTACATACAGTGTAATTGTCTTTAAATTTTGATAGTATTATAAACAAAAATGGATCCTCTTTCTCTCAGGAGGAAAAAGAGGCAAGTGACCAAGAAGTAGCAAAACCAGATGGAGAAAGAAAAAAGTCATTTTTTTGTTCACTTTACTCCCCTTTCCTGATTCCATTCTCAGATAGAGAAATGTCCTGTTTTTCTTGCACTCAAATTTCTCTATCTTCCCTATTATCATTTATAATCCAAGACTATATTATCTTCCTTCTTTGGAAAAGAGGCTAGTTATGAATTTTTAGTAGTGAATTGGTTGGACAAGGTTGTGCCTAGAAACTTGAGATTTAAGAGTTGTTTGGTTTTGATTGTACAGAGGGCAGGATGTTAGGGAAGAAAGGGACAACTTCATAGACTTCGGGTACCCTGATCCTGTACAGACAGATTTGTTAGCAACAGAGCCAACCCTTCTAACCATATGTGGCTGACAATCTAAATTTAACAACTGATAGGTAAACATTCCAGGTTCTAGTGAAATATATTTGAACAGTTGTAGGGATCTTTCATCCCATAATACAGTGTATCAGTTACATCAACCAAAACCTGCTGGTTAAATACTACTCCTTAGCTGTATTCTTTTTTTTGGTGGCACCTCTTGTGGCTTCAGCAGTACATGAATTGTGAACTTCCAGATGTTCAAGCTGGTTTTCGAAAAGGCAGAGGAACCAGAGATCAAATTGCCAACGTCCGCTGGATCATCAAAGAGTTCCAGAAAAACATCTATTTGTTGTATTGACTGCAAAAGCCTTAGTGTGGATCACAATAAACTGTGGAAGATTCTGAAAGAAATGGGAATACCAGACCACCTGACCTGCCTCTTGAGAAACCTGTATGCAGCTCAGGAAGCAACAGTTAGAACTGGACATGAAACAACAGACGGGTTCCAAATAGGAAAAGGAGTATGTCAAGGCCGTAAATTGTCACCCTGCTTATTTAACTTCTATGCAGAGTACATCATGAGAAACGCTGGGCTTGAGGAAGCACAAGCTGGAATCAAGATTTCCAGGAGAAATATCAATAACCTCAGATATGCAGATGACACCACCCTTATGGCAGAAAGTGAAGAACAACGAAATAGCCTCTTGATGAAAGTGAAAGGAGAGTGAAAAAGTTGGCTTAAAGTTCAACATTCATAAAACGAAGAGCATAGCATCCGGTCCCATCACTTCATGGCAATTAGATGGGGAAACAGTGGCTGACTTTATTCTGGGGGGCTCCAAAATCACTGCAGATGGTGATTGCAGCCATGAAATTAAAAGATGCTTACTCCTTGGAAGGAAAGTTATGACCAGCCTAGACAGTATATTAAAAAGCAGAGACATTACCTTGCAGAAAAATGTCTAGTCAAGGCTATGGTTTTTCCAGTAATCATGTATGGATGTGAGAGTTGGACTATAAAGAAAGCTGAGTGCCAAAGAATTGATGCTTTTGAGCTGTGGTGGTGGAGAAGACTCTTGAGAGTCCCTTGCATTGCAAAGAGATCCAACCAGTGCATCCTAAAGGAGATCAGTCCTGGGTGTTCATTGGAAGGACTAATGCCGAAGCTGAAACTCCAATCTTTTTGTCACCTGATGTGAAGAGCTGACTCATTTGAAAAGACCGTGATGCTGGGAAATATTGAGGGCAGCAGGAGAAGGGGATGACAGAGGATGAGATGGTTGGATGGCATCACCAACTCAATGGACATGGGTTTGGGTAGACTCAGGCAGTTGGTGATGGACAGGGAGGCCTGGCATGCTGGGGTTATGGGGTTGCAAAGAGTCGGACACGACTGAGCGACTGAACTGAACTTTTCTTGTGGGATCTTTAGCTCCCCTGACCAAGGATGTAACCCAGCTCTCAGCAGTGAAAGTGCTGTCTTAACTGCATTCTTAACCTAAATCGATCTTGGAAATGTAAGTTTAGAGCCCAGGAAGTTAGTGATGGATGTGATGGATCCATCAAGAGTAATGGATGGGTGGATCAGTGCAATTTTATTCATGGTGAAGAAGTGAAGTCGCTCAGTCGTGCCTGACTCTTTGCGACCCCATGGACAGTAGCCTGCACACCAAGCTCCTCCGTCCATGGGATTTTCTAGGCAAGAGTACTGGAGTGGATTGCTATTTCCTTCTCCAGGGAATCTTCCTGACCCAGGGATCGAACTCAGGTGTCCCTCATCTGAGCGACCAGGGAAGACCCTTATTCATGGTAGTAAAACATAAAAGCGTGTTGATGCTTCCCTCTTAAATTGTTTCAGTATAAGTCATTTATTATTATTTCTCATGCACAGTGGTCAGGACAAGGAGTATTAGAGATCTCATTGAGTGGTAACCGAAGAAAAGAGTTAAAAGACCTGGTTTTGATCCACCCGAATCCTGCCATTCATCAGTGGGGAAGGCTTGAGTTCCTCAAGCTTGAGTTTTCTCATCTCTCAGGTCGGATATCAAGTTAGTGTCACTGACTGGCGTCTGTGCCCCTCACAATGATACCCGCCGGGGCCCCGCCTCCCGTGACCCTACCTCCCTCTCACCTCGGCCCCGCCTCCCGCCTGCCGCGGCCCCGCCTCCCGCCTGCTGCGGCCCCGCCTCCTCCCCGCCACGGCTCCGCCTCAATCCCGCGCGGCTATTTCCGGAACAGGGCCCACCCCCGGTCCATGCGGAGCCGCCGCTGGCACCGCCCCCTCCGCGCTCCCGCGTGCCGCAACCAGCGCCGCCTTTCGCCCTCGCGCGCCGCCGTCGCCCCGTGCCGCCGTCGCTGCCGCCGCGCTCGCTGGCTGGCCCGGTGCGGGCGCCGGGCTCCCGCCGCAGGAGAGGACCACCAGGGCCGTCGCCACCACTTCGGCCCGGGTCCGGGCTCCGGCCCTGCCCCGGGCCCCGGCCCCGGCCCGAGCCCCCTGCCCTGTCGGGCAATGAAGTGTCACTACGAAGCGCTGGGTGTGCGGCGAGACGCCAGCGAGGAGGAGCTCAAGAAAGCCTATCGGAAGCTAGCCCTGAAATGGCACCCGGGTAATTACTCCGCAACCGCCGCGGCCCCTCTCAAAAGCCGCGGCCCTCGGACCTTTCTCACCCCTCTCCGCAGGGTAACTCCAGGGACCTGGCTGTGCCCGGGCTTGCCCGTCGGTAACTCCCCTCGCCCTGGAAACCGTGCCGGCGTCCGGCCGGGTGGCCCCTGCCCAGCCCTGGCGATGAGGGTTCTCAGCCCATCGGCGGTCGCAGTCCTCCACCCCCAGGCTTCACTCGAGACCCCAGCCCCTCGTTCTGTCCCAGACGTCCCCGGGTTCCCGCGTGGCCACCTGAGGCGGAAAGATAACATCCTAGAAACCTCTCGTGCTCCTCCCACCCCTGCGTAGATGACCCCGAGCGGGGAGGAGTCGAGCCTTTAACCCAGTCCTGTCTCAGGCTTTTCCCTTGCTGCAGTTCTCCAGCTTTCCTGGGCTTTCACCGGGAAAGCTGCCCTTAACTTCAGCGGGAAATCCCAGGTACTTAAGTGTAATTAAGACAAAGGGGCTAGTCAAATGTCTTTAAAGAGCTATGCTTTTTTTTCTCTTTTGGTAGGTTGAGTGATTCTGTATTTCACTTCGGATGTTCTGCAGATTGACAATTTTACTTGCGTGCCTTCCCTAGTGAAGTTATGTGATTACATCTATAGAAGTATGCTTCTTTCGGATGTTTTATTTAGTTGTAGTCCAGGCCTGTGTGACCGGTGAAGTAATCTGATCTTCTCGACTGGTTAACGAAGACAGTATTTGAATCTCAACTTTTTGAGGTTTATAAGAGGCTTTCATATTAGCACTAGTCCATGAAAATGTTTAGAGTGGTTAGGATGCTAAGACGGAGACCTTAGCCTTGTTTGGAAAACATGCCTTACTGGAAAAGTAAGCAAGCAAATGCAAGCAAAATAGCATAATGCATACAATTGGTAGTGGGTTACTAGAACAGTGACTTGGTTACTAGAACATGTTACTAGAACAATGACCTCGCTGGTGGCTCAGAGGATAAAGCATCTGCCTACAGTGCGAGAGACCTGGGTTCAGTCCCTGGGTTGGGAAGATCTGGAGAAGGAAATGGCAACCCACTCCAGTATTCTTGCCTGGAGAATCCCATGGACAAAGAAGCCTGGTAGTCCATGGGGTCACGAAGAGTCGGACACGACTGAGCACTTCACTTTAACTTTTGCTTACTAAAACATTAGTAACTGCCCCAGGAATTCAAGACAAGGAGTTTTCACCATGTACTGAAATGCAGTGAGGCTTCCTGTCGACAGAGGAGCCTGGCCATTAGCTGGTTCTAGCGGAAAGTGGAAGAAGAAAATTTAATTGTATGGGAAAGAGCACTGTGGTGGCCAAAAGGGGACAGTTTGACCAAAGGCAGCGTTTATTGGAAGTCTGAAAATAGGCGTTGAGAGAAGGGCTGAAGGAAGGGCTTAGAACCCCAAATCAGAAGGTAATGGTTCCAGCTGATGGAATAGGAAATAAAGGTATGGGTTTGTTGCTTAAAGCTGTAAATGATGACCGTCAAAGGAACTAAAAAAATCTGATGTATACTGGAAGGGAAGAGGTAAATGAGCTAAATGTTCATCAGGAAGTCACTAGCTATATCCAAAGTTAATAGGTCCAAAAGCAGTATAGAAGAATGTTCTTAGAGTAATAGGGATTACTGTTAGAAATGGAGTTGGAAATTTGTTAGAAATGGAGTTGGAAATTTGTTTACTGTCTGGGTGGGGAAGGGTGAGAAAGAGAATTAATATTTATGACCAAATGCACATACAATTTTGATGGCAATATTAAAATCTTTTGAGTCGTAATCTGAGATTAGATTGTAAAGGTCTTTGAATGGCAAGGAACAGTGAAATGTGTTTTTCCAATAATGGATAGTTGTGGCCAGTTTTATTAAGATGTCCTGGAAAGGTACTATGAAGGCAGCTTAATAGATTGAGGGGGGCCAGAGACCAAAGTCAGGTAGACCCAAACCAGTCTTGGGATCATTGGGAGGGGTAAGGACTGCATTGAAGGAAAATCGCAAAGGAAAAATGACCAGATTTGATTAGTTGGAAATCAGTGCAAGGAAGAATAGGATAAATACTGTCCCATAAGACACATGATTTTGATGTGCATTACTTTGCTCATTAATTTGTTAAGTTTGTCACTCAGCAAATGTTTAATTTCATCCTATGTGCAAGGTAATGTATTAAATATTTCCAAGGTTGACATCGGGCTGTGCTTCAAAGACTAATGTGTGTTTTGTATAGAGGCCACCCATTTTCATTGTTTAGAAAAGGAATTACCTTTATTTATTTTATTGAAGAATTGAGAATAATTTCCAGCAGGGTTGATAGCACTGCCTAGTAAGATCACTCCTTGTGAAAGCCAGTCTTTCAGTAATTCATCTGATGACCGTTCCCTGAGCGCCTTACTGTGGACAAGACAGGGGTGGTCCCTGCCCTGCTGGCCCTGCTGTCTTCAAATAGACACGGAGGAAAACAGTCACTTTCCATTTGCTGAGATAAGGACAGTATGAGGGTAAATACAAGGTGCTTCTGAGCCCCGGTGCCAGTCCGGACTGGGTTTTTGGGAGGGTGGGATAGATGTGCATCCCTGAGTGACATTGAGGTTGAGGCCTCAAGTGGGGTTGCACGGAGTACAGGAGGTGGGAGGTAAGAGGGAGCGCAGCAGAGCCTAGGTAGGGAAAGAAGTGAGCCTGCCCAGGTGAGCAAGGGCTGGGTCTTGAAGGTTGTGGTAAACTGGATTAGGAAGACTGGGCTTTGGGATGCCATTGAAGGGTTGCAAGCAGGAGAAATGATAGGTTTGTGTTTTTCAAGTATTCCTTTGGTTGTATGGTGGAAGACTGGGTTGGAGAGGCTAGGCAGGAGGTAGGGAGACCAGCGGATCTCACCAGGGACAGTGACATCACCAGGACGAGGAAAGGACCTGGGAGCAGAGGTGATTCACATGCTGAAATTCTCAGTGAACAGGGGAAATGGTTGGGAGGCTAGTGGATAGTGAGGAGGAGGAGAAGGAGGAGGGGTAGCCAGGTTGTCTGAATCTCCATTTGAATGGACAGAATGCTGATTTGTACTGAGTGGTGAATAAGGATCAGTGACCAGCAGAAGAGGTCAGCTCCATCACCAGACCTGCTTTATCAGAGCCCCAGAGGCCTGTAGGGAAGTATGTTCTCAGGGAGCTTGGCTTCAGTTAAGGCAGGGCTTAAAAGGCACAGTCCATGAAATGTTCTTAAGGTACTGTAAAATCATTTGAGAGAAAGTAGAGGAGGACATGAATTTATCTAGAGAAAAACACAACGAATTGTATGAGAGGGCCTTTTAAACTTCAGTGGCTTTTTACCTTTTTACACTCATCTTTTAGATCGCAGTTCAGCCTCCTAGGGAACCAGTCGCAGGTATATTTAAGTGAAATAAAAAGCCATATGACAGACAGATTGAAAAAGTTACTTAAAGATTCAGAAAGCGATAGATCTTGCTTTCAGATGGTACATTAATGGGTTTTCTCGTTTTGAAAGCTTTAGCTGTCACCAGACTTCTTTAAGGGAGGCAAGAAGGGAGTGGGAAGAAAAAGGACAACAAAGTACAGTCCAGATTAAAAGGTGAAGAAGGACCCCCACCTCCCACCACTAAACAGTCACCGTTTCTGTCTCATGTCAGGAGATTTTAGTTGGAGGCTTTTCCTGGCATTCTGCTTTAATGTGAACTATGCTTCTTTGTTTATCAGACCATCATTCTTAATGATTTGATGAAGACATAGAAATCATGAGCTGGATTGTACCTTTGTAGGCATATCGGGATTGTGTTCAGCTGCAAATGATAGGAAGCCAGCAGTCGTGTTCAAAAAGTCGTTTTATTTTTCGCATGTAGCAGGAAAACCAGAGGTGACCCATTTTGGTAGTTCTGGCTGCTTAATGAAGCCGTCGAAGACCTGCTCCATCATCCTGACCATAAGACTTGAGTCTTTGTGTCAAGTGTAAGCAATTAAGAAGGTCACTGCTGTCATGGGAGATGCAGAGAGAGGCAGGTGAGCCCCAGGGTAGCAGGTCTCCCGTGAGGTCCCTGGACTGTCTGCTCAGCAGCTGTCAGATGGAGCCTCACTCACCATCTGAGATGGCAGAAGGGGTCCCAGCTAGCAGCATGGAGGAGGAAAGGATAAAGCAGGAACAGGGTGTGTGCTGGTTGTCTTTCAAGGAAGAGTCTAAAAAGCTGCCATAGAATACTTTCACAGATTTTATTGATTAGAGCTTAGTCAGTGGTCCGTCCAGGCTTCAAGGGAGACTAGAAATGGCATCTTTATTTGGGGGATCAGGTACCCCCATAAAATCAGCATTCATTTGTTCCTGGAAGAGGGGCTGAACCTGCAGTCTCTGCCTCAGGTGTCATAATCTGCCAGCAGGCAGTATACCCAGGCTTTGAGCAGGATGCAAAGGGTGAGTTAGAGCGTAAGGTGAGTGCCACGCAGGCCTATCCCTTTCATCAGGAAGAACAGTGCTTCTCCTGGGAAGTTTCACTTAGTTATTGATTGATTTGTGTTTGTATCTGATGGGCTGAAAGTGGGTAACCTGATAATCCCAACTTCAAAAAAGTCTGATGAGGTAAGGTTTTTAAGTGTGTACGTTACCGCTGTGATCAACATCACAGGAATGAGGGGAGGAATAAGGGGAGAATGGTATTGAATAGCCAACAAGTAGTAGTTGTCACAGAGTAGTAATAAAAGTCTAAAATAAAACAGGATACTGGGTGTCCTGTGTTTAGAACCAGATGGCAGCAAGGCCACAGCAAGATGAAAGTTGATAGTACTCATTGGAAATAATAGAAAACCTAGCCACAGTGGTTTCAGTAAGTTAAGAACTTATTTTTCTCACCACAAGAAGGCTTGGAATACATGCTTGCTGGCATTGAGTGGCTGAGTAATGTCACTGTGAATCTCTTGTCTTTTCCTTCATGGTCTCATGCTGAAGCTCCAGCACTCATGTCCATGTATAAGACAAGGAGAAAGGAAAGAAAATACAGTACTTTTCACCAGTGCTTTCTCCTCACCGGTCAGAACTGTGTCACATGGCCCTCTCTAGCAGCAAGGGAGGCTGGATAAGCCAAAATGCTTGCTTAATTTTTAGCTCATCCAGCCTCCACAGTAAAGGCTGAAAGAGAGAAAAGAGGGAGAAGTTTCGGATCAGCTAACCTTTAGTATCTGCCACAGAGTGGATTGAGCACTCTGCTAAGTCACTTCAGTCGTGTCCGACTCTGTGCGAACCCATAGATGGCAGCCCACCAGGCTCCCCCGTCTCTGGGATTCTCCAGACAAGAGCACTGGAATGAGTTGCCATTTCCTTCTCCAATGCATCAAAGTGAAAAGTGAAAGTGAAGTCGCTCAGTCGTACCCGACTCTTAGCGACCCCATGGATTGCAGCCCACCAGGCTTCTCCATCCATGGGATTTTCCAGACAAGAGCACTGGAATAAGTTGGCATTGCCTTCTCCATTGAGCACTCTATTTGAGGTTAAAAAACTGTTTTACAGTTATCAGTTGGCTTGTCGGTAATTAATATGAAAAATACTTAAAACTTTGTCAGCTATAAATTCAGCATGACATAATATGATATTGTTGCCAAAAACTAATATAATTAGCTCTAGTGGTTAAAAGTAGAATGTGAAGAAATTAATGAGTAGCTCCTTGATCATTACTGTCTTTTGACTGCGTTTGAAGTATAGGACACAGCTAAGCAACCAACACACACACTTGGGCCTCCCAGGTAGTAAAGTGGTAAAGAACCTGCCTGCAGTGCAAGAGACACAGGTTTGATCCTTGGGTCGGGAAGATCCCCTGGAGAAGTAGATGGCACTCCACTCCAGTATTCTCGCCTAGGAAATTCCATGGACAGTGGAACCTGGTGGGCTACAGTCCATGAGGTTGCAAAAAGTCAGACACGACTTAGTGACTAAACAACAACAGTTACTTCCTCATGATTAAATTCCATTAAACATTTCTAGCAGGAATGTTACAGAGATACTGCTGAATGACTGAGCATGCACAGAGAAAGTAGAGTATATTACGGTGCATAAGAAGTAGGAGATTTAGTCCAGAGAAGAGGTAGGCTAGAAGATGACCCATGGGCTGCTCTAAGGAAGGGGAGTTAGACCTGTGGTGCTGTTTTTTTAGTTCTGGTTTTTACTTTTTGTTAATTTCAAAGGAGCATGGTTCTAAAAGCTTTTTGTGTCAAAGCACCTAAAGAAAAAGAACTGAAGCAAATTGCTGCTCTTGAGAAAGTGTTGTCAGTGTCAGCTGTTGAGCAGGAGGCTGCTTGAAGGACGTGGGACTGTGTGGTGGTGTCTAAAAAGAGGAGGTCAGATACACTTGAGAGCCTTGTGTTAAGACTATTTCTGTCATTTTTTAAAAAGAAGTATATATTGCGTTGTAGCCTAAAGAATGTTGAGGTACTCCACTGTAGACTCAAGATACTGATATTTTGCTCTTTGAGTGTGTTAGTTACCTATTGCTGTGTAACACATTACCAAAAACTTAAACAGCAAATATATTCAGGATGTGGACTCACACTGTTTTCTAGGGATCAGAATTAGAAGGATGTAGCTGGGTGGTTTGACTCAAAGTTTCTCTGAAGATTGAATCACTGGGAAAACTCACGTTCAAACTTGCCCCCAGAGTGATGGCAGGCCTCAGTTCCTGTTGGCGGTGGGCCAGAGGCCTCCATTCGTTACCTCGTGGTCTTCTCAGAGGCCCCCAGAGTGTCCTCACGCTGCGGCAGCTGGGCACTCCCAGAGATCCAAGAGAGGGCGAGCACCGGAGATGGAGCCTGCAGTCTTTCCTAATCCAGTATTGCAAGTACTGTCCTGTCCTGTCCTCACTTCTGCCTCCGGGTTTCAGTCACGAGACCAACCCTGCTGATGGGGAGAGGATTACACAGGGTGTGAATGCCAGGAAGGTGGGGGTCCTTGGGGGCCATCTTGGAACCTGGCTACCGCCCTGAGACAAAGATACTTTCTGAATTCCATGGTTAAAGAGGCAAACTAAGAGAAAAGTAATTAGTATATATTTTTTAAGCTTTATGAGATTTATTTTGGTGTATGTTGATGAGAAAGAAAACCTTAAAGATGGTGGTAAAGACACACTAAATATAATCTAGCATGAAACAGTAACAATTTTTCTATATCTGATGTATTTTGCTCCTTCTAAAAGTAAAATGTGTACTACTCAGGGTGTTCTGTTTGTGGATATCCAGATTGAGTGCTGTGTGACATGCTGAGATTTAGAGAGAAGCATGAAGCTTCTACTCGAGTTGACACCTACAACTGATCCTGAGTATCAGCTGTCAGCCGCTTTCTCTGCTTTTCCTTTGCTGTTTCTCTTCGTTTTGTACCCATCCATTTACGGCATTCCTGATGGAAGTGGTCCTTTTTAGATCTGTCCTCTACTTTTCTGATGAGTGAATTTCTGTCCTTTATTTTAACAGATAAAAATCTGGATAATGCTGCAGAAGCAGCTGAACAATTTAAACTGATCCAAGCGGCGTATGATGTGTTGAGTGACCCTCAGGAGAGAGCGTGGTGAGTATCATGCTGTCCCTCCTGGAGTATCTGGTTGGGAAGAATGGTCACCAGAGGGCTTTTTAGAAGTGTAATACACCAAACGGTTTGGGGTGTGTTCTGAAGCCCAGTCATCTATTCATTATGTAAAATGCAGTGTTTGGGTAGGGAGGAACCTGAGGGATGATTATTCAACTCTGATCTCATAGACGAAATTTGACAGTAGTAGAAATAGTTTTAATTTTCATACTTATGAAGCTCCTTCTCATTTAATAAGGTCTCTTTGATGTCTGACAAATTAACTGATGTCCGTATTCTTGCCTGGAGAATCCCAGGGACGGGGGAGCCTGGTGGGCTGCCATCTATGGGGTCACACAGGGACACGAGTCAGACTGCTGTGACTTAGCAGCCGCAGCCGCAGAAAAGGAAGAATGTTGACTTATCCTTAAAAAACAACAAAATTCTGTAAAGCAATTATCCTTCAATTAAAAAATAAATTAAAAAACAGATACAGTGTTTTTGTCAAAAATTGTAATATTTTTTCCAAGAACTTCTTTATATGCAGGAGTTAGGCATCTACGTCCGTGACAGACTCTGTAATGATAACCTGATCACTTAATGCCTTTTCCGGACATAAATTTCTACTTTTGAAATCCTTTTGAAGGTTTCCAGATTCTCAGTGAACTTTTTGCTGTGAAACAATAGGTTTTATACTCTGACATAACCATGCAAGATGCTGCTGGTACAGAGAGCAGATGGGTGTTCAGTTCACATGTGCAAGTCTTCTCTCTTATTAAGCGAGAAAGGCTATAAAGAAAATTCTTATTAAATCACCTTTTCTATAAAAATTAGAGAATACTAAATTTTTCTCCTCCTGAGGAATTTGAAAATGTGGCCTTAGAAGTGCATTTGCTTTCCTTTGGAAGCTTTGAGATTCTTTCCTGCCTTCCAGTTGCTCTAGCTCTCCTCTAGATCTTAGGTGGTATTCCTGTCCCGAGGAGGCCCTTGTCCTTTGGTTTAAAGCTCCTACGTGTTAATTCTCCTGTGAACTGAAAGCATTTCCGCACAGCGGCAAGGAGTGTGGTCCTTCTGGTGCTGGACTCATGGTTTTGAACTCTGGCTCTGCTGCTTATTGGCTTTATGGCTGTGGACAACGTTATTTAATATTGCTGAGCTTCAGTTTCTTATTGTAGCAAACAAGGGTAATAACTGACTTTATGGAGTGAGGGTCAGTTGTGTGTGTGAAGCTCTTAGTTGGTTTACAGAAACACTGGGGGAGAGTTATTCACGTCCATGTTGGTAAATTCCCATATATTCCCATATCCCAGAAGTGTGTTTAGGCTGTGGACCAGATGATGTCCCCTGCTGCCTTACTCAGGCCTCTTTCTGGTGAAAGTGCTGCTGCCTTCCTGGGAGAGTAGAAATTCCCTGGCTTCTTAAACTCCCCACTTGTTGGCTAGTTTCATACATGGCTAGTATCATACAATGACTATAATGGACTCGGAATTGCAGTCAAAGTTTTAATCAGCAGTTCTGTGAAAGATTCCATGGATTATAGCCCACCAGGCTCCTCTGTCTGTGGGATTATTCCAACAAGAAGACTGGAGTGGGTTGCCATTTCCTTCTCCAGGGGATCTTCCCAGCCTAGGGATTGAACCCGTGTCTCCTGTATTGACACGCAGATATTTTACTGCTGAACCACCTGGGAAAGCTATTAAATCTTTACCTGTTGATATTTTCTTTCAAGGTTTTGGTTGTGGGTTGGCCACATTAAATTGTAAAGAAGTTATATTTTGACTGTTTCAGAGTAAGGAATCTTTTGAATTCTTATTATTCAGCCTTCACTGTTATTGCTAATTTTTTTTTTTTTTGCTTAGGTATGATAATCATAGAGAGGCTCTGCTTAAAGGTGGGCTTGATGGCGAATATCAAGATGACAGCCTAGATCTGCTTCACTATTTCACTGTTACCTGCTACTCTGGTTATGGTGATGACGAAAAGGTAAGAAGTGACTCACTGGTAACTTCTCAAGCACTTAGTAAGACTCTTGAATGCAGAATTCTTAAAATTATTCAAAAATAGAAAGTGCCAGGCTACTCATTTGAAAACTGAGAAACATGGCCTTCATATTTAACCTGTCAGCATGCAACCTTCAGTTGAAACCTAAATGTATTTGCAGTGACAGAGCTGGGGACTGCAGTTTTTTTTAACAGTTTAAAATTTTTTTTAATTAAAAATTTTCATGTTACATTTAAAAATCTTATTCTACGAGTAGACTTCAAAAGTGTTAAGAATTTGTGTTCCTGCTGTGTTTTAGGGCTTTTATACGGTGTACCGTAATGTTTTTGAAATGATTGCAAAGGAAGAACTAGAATCTGCTTTAGAAGAGGACACGGATTTCCCAACTTTTGGAGACTCTCAGAGTGACTATGATACGGTAAAAGGAAAACTTACTACCATTTTGTAATTTGCATTTATTAGTATATCTTTTCCCCATTTCTTTCTTTTTTTTTTAAGAGATTCTAGTTCTCCATCTGGTACTGTGACTCTCTTGTCTTTTGTTTTTCCTGATCCCCTCCCCTCTTTACTTTTACCTATTGATCATGGTTCCATTCCATTAATTTCCTCATCAAATTAATTCTGAAGAGTTACTGTGTAAAGCCGGCAAAGGACTGTCTTCGCTATTGATTAATAGTAATGTTTTATATAAGAAAAGAGGTTAGATGTTTTGCAGCATCAATATTTGCTGCCTTACTGGAAAAAAAAGAAAAACAAAAAGCAAGTGTTCCTCCTATTTCCTTTGTCTCTAGGTAGTCCATCCTTTCTACGCTTACTGGCAGAGTTTCTGCACTAGAAGAACTTTGCTTGGAAAGAAGAATATGATACACGGCAGGCTTCAAACCGCTGGGAGAAACGAGCCATGGAAAAAGAGAACAAAAAGATTCGAGACAAAGCAAGGAAAGAGAAGAATGAGCTTGTCCGTCAGCTGGTCGCTTTCATCCGTAAAAGGGATAGAAGAGTGCAGGCTCATCGGAAGCTCGTGGAAGAGCAAAATGCAGAGAAGGCGAGGAAAGCTGAGGCCATGAGGCGGCAGCAGAAGCTAAGACAGGCCAAGTATGTGGGCCGGGCCGGAGCCTGTCTAGCCGTGCTGGTCCCCAGAAACGTCGTGGATACCTGACCTGGTGCTTTCGTGGGGGTTTACTCCTCACCCTGGCTTCAGCCTTTCTTTTTATGTCCTGGCACTGGGATGATGTCTTTTCATCAGCTATGAGAAAGTTTTTCCTTTAAGTTGGGTGTTCTCCTTCAGAGGCCCATTTACACCTGAGATCCTTTATAGCCTCTTAACAACGTTTAATGATAACCAGTATTAATTGAATTCTCCTTCTGTACAAGGCCACATCCTAAGTGCTTTTCTTGTAGCAGTGCTGTGATAGAAGTTCTAGTTTTTATCCTCTTTCTTTTGAGGAAATGAGACAGGCCCAAGATCACATAGCTGATAAATTGCAGAGCTGGGAACTGGAGCCTGAAGTCAGTCCAGGGCTCTGCTCTTAAGCCCCACGCAGGACTCTGCTTTGTCAGTATACTCTTAGAGACTCAGTGGCTTTAAAATTCTGTTGGTTTGAGTCACTATAAAAGCATTGTGTCCAGAGCTTTATAGCATTCTTTAAAAAACTAGTCACTTCTTGAAAGTTTTACCCACCTCATGTTTGGGAAAGTGGCACTTACATTGACACTTAGGATTTAAAACCACATGAAGACTTTGAGTAAGTTGCTAAGAGTTAGACGTTTCAAAACCTGTTATCTAGTGGAGTGATGAAAATCACCCACAGAGCCGCTAACAGATTGAAGTGACTTGGCCTGTTTCAGCCAAGCAAGGTTTTAAGTGTGTAGGCATGGACAATTGGGGAGGATGTGTTTTAAGCCCCAGAAGTAAATGAAACCAATGTGGAGACCGTACTGTGTGTATCCAGGCTGGCAGAGCAGTACAGAGAGCAGAGCTGGATGGCGGTAGCTGACTTGGAGAAGGAGCTCAGGGAGATGGAGGCGCAGTATGAAAAGCAGTTTGGAGATGGATCAGGTGAAGATGAAGCGGAAGACCAGGAGCTCAGAGACGGACAGGATGGTAACTTCCTCCATTCATTAAAGACTATAGGAAATGTTTTTATTATGCATTCAGGACACTCACAGGCACCTGTACAGGATTCCAGTGTGACATAGCAAGGAATGGGAGGGCAGGTGGCTCCAGCCGATTGTTGCTAGCTTCATGCTTGTTTTAAGAATGAGGCTAGAAATTGGATTTTTATGTGCCATCTCCCAGTTTTTCAATATGGCAGATAATTGAAAAACAATTTGGCATGGCCAAGTGAAGGTGGTCTGTGGAAGTACACAGTATAATTGCAGTAATTTCATTCACAATTTTCTGACCATGTTTTAAACTATGTGTCTGCATAAATATAATGAGAAGTGGGCATATTATCGGGTATAACTGCTTATTTTGTAAAAATGCAGTTAAGCTGTAGGTCAAATTTTAATAGTAACCCTTCCGGGAAAAGCTGGTGTTGTGCAGAAGTCTGTCCTGTATATATAAGTTGTCTCATTTCTGACCTGTAGAAGGGCTCCTGTTTTGTGCTGAAATGTGTCTTTTCTCTGCCTCTGTCATTAGAGCATAGGCATGTGACTACCATAGAAGGAGAGGAGTGGGCATTGTTGAGAATAGTGGTCAGTATTTCTGACTTTCCCCACTGTCTCCGAGCTATTCCTTGATAAAAAATTAAATGATCTAAGCATAGTTTAATTAATTTTACCTTATTTACAAGTGTTGCTTTTCACTGAGTAATTAACCAGTATTAATTGAATTCTCCTTCTGTACAAGGCCACATCCTAAGTGCTTTTCTTGTAGCAGTGCTGTGATAGAAGTTCTAGTTTTTATCCTCTTTCTTTTGAGGAAATGAGACAGGCCCAAGATCACATAGCTGATAAATTGCAGAGCTGGGAACTGGAGCCTGAAGTCAGTCCAGGGCTCTGCTCTTAAGCCCCACGCAGGACTCTGCTTTGTCAGTATACTCTTAGAGACTCAGTGGCTTTAAAATTCTGTTGGTTTGAGTCACTATAAAAGCATTGTGTCCAGAGCTTTATAGCATTCTTTAAAAAACTAGTCACTTCTTGAAAGTTTTACCCACCTCATGTTTGGGAAAGTGGCACTTACATTGACACTTAGGATTTAAAACCACATGAAGACTTTGAGTAAGTTGCTAAGAGTTAGACGTTTCAAAACCTGTTATCTAGTGGAGTGATGAAAATCACCCACAGAGCCGCTAACAGATTGAAGTGACTTGGCCTGTTTCAGCCAAGCACAGGTTTTAAGTGTGTAGGCATGGACAATTGGGGAGGATGTGTTTTAAGCCCCAGAAGTAAATGAAACCAATGTGGAGACCGTACTGTGTGTATCCAGGCTGGCAGAGCAGTACAGAGAGCAGAGCTGGATGGCGGTAGCTGACTTGGAGAAGGAGCTCAGGGAGATGGAGGCGCAGTATGAAAAGCAGTTTGGAGATGGATCAGGTGAAGATGAAGCGGAAGACCAGGAGCTCAGAGACGGACAGGATGGTAACTTCCTCCATTCATTAAAGACTATAGGAAATGTTTTTATTATGCATTCAGGACACTCACAGGCACCTGTACAGGATTCCAGTGTGACATAGCAAGGAATGGGAGGGCAGGTGGCTCCAGCCGATTGTTGCTAGCTTCATGCTTGTTTTAAGAATGAGGCTAGAAATTGGATTTTTATGTGCCATCTCCCAGTTTTTCAATATGGCAGATAATTGAAAAACAATTTGGCATGGCCAAGTGAAGGTGGTCTGTGGAAGTACACAGTATAATTGCAGTAATTTCATTCACAATTTTCTGACCATGTTTTAAACTATGTGTCTGCATAAATATAATGAGAAGTGGGCATATTATCGGGTATAACTGCTTATTTTGTAAAAATGCAGTTAAGCTGTAGGTCAAATTTTAATAGTAACCCTTCCGGGAAAAGCTGGTGTTGTGCAGAAGTCTGTCCTGTATATATAAGTTGTCTCATTTCTGACCTGTAGAAGGGCTCCTGTTTTGTGCTGAAATGTGTCTTTTCTCTGCCTCTGTCATTAGAGCATAGGCATGTGACTACCATAGAAGGAGAGGAGTGGGCATTGTTGAGAATAGTGGTCAGTATTTCTGACTTTCCCCACTGTCTCCGAGCTATTCCTTGATAAAAAATTAAATGATCTAAGCATAGTTTAATTAATTTTACCTTATTTACAAGTGTTGCTTTTCACTGAGTAATAGTTCATGGTAAAATGACACTTTTGTTTACTCCAAATGATTAGGAAATGGAATGTTTTCTTAATAAATTAGAAGTAGTGTGTGTAAAAGTGCTTTGAGAGCTATAAAGCACCATATAAATGTAAGGTGACATGATTACATAGAGTTTTACAATCTGTAAGGTGCTTTCACATACACAGTCCTGCTTTGTTCTCCCACGGTACCCCTTAAATGTAGGTTTTGCTCATGTAATTATCTCAGTTTTACTTATGAAGAAACTAAGACTGTGAGAAGCTCTGGTATTTTTCTGAGAACATATGAAAACATCCTTAGGTGCAGATTATGTCTTCAATATTCTTTATTCACTGTTTGAATACGCTATATGAAAGCATACACATAATTAGAAAGTATCTCATACTAAACATTGGTGATATTTTGATTATTTCAGAATGTCCTTCAGAATCATACTACCATTACTTATTATTAAAAAAACAATATGTGAAATAATAGGAGAGAGATCTTGAGATCTTGATCCCATAATGAATCTGAAACAACAATCAGTTTACTTGTTTATTTCTTCTAAAGATAGAATGTGAAATTGTGCAAAGACTTTCAGCAGAGCTTAGATTTTGTAAAGGGTCAGTACTGATAGTAATTATTCCATTGTAATAAAGCTTCAAGCTTATAAAATCTGTGAAGACAGTGTTGGAGTTTACAAATAATATGCTGTTTTATGAACCATTTTTCTCATAAGGAATATCATGAGCTATTTAAGCTGACTTAAGAGATTAAAAGTAGATTACAGTTACAGGTACTATACTATATTTCCATTTGTATGGGCTTCCTTGGTGGCTCAGATGGTAAAGAACCTGCCTGCGATGCAGGAGTTCCAGGTTCGATCCCTGGGTCAGTAAGGTCCCCTGGAGAAGGGAATAGCTACCCACTCTAGTATTCTTGCCTGGAGAATTTCATGGACAGAGGAACCTGGTGGGTACAGTCCATGGGATCATAAAGAGTAGGACATGACTGAGCAACTAACTTTTTCACTTTTACATTGTATCAGACACGGCTGAGTGACTGAACTGAACTTGTTGAAAAAACTGCTTTGTAGTATGATAGTGACATTTGATTTTCTAGCTTAACACACATCTACAACTCTGACAGTTTTTTTGAATCATCCTCTGAGTAGACTTATAAAAAGCACTTGAAAGATAAAGTGATTTATTTGAATGCCTTCCCCTGTAATTCAGTGCTGCTTTTAAAAGGCCAACTCAAATCCTGGTAACATGTTTTTTTTCTTGGTGAAGAAGTAACAAATTTAATTTCTAATTTGTGTGCAACTTTAGATCCTTACCAAAGAGATGTAACTTGCTAACATGTTTTAGATTTATGTTCTAATAAAACAAGATTCTCACTGTAGGCTTCCCTCTGGTAGGTAAAGATAGTGACGAGGCCGAGGACGCAGAACCTTATGATGGCCTTTACTGCCCCGCGTGTGATAAGTCTTTCAAGACCGAAAAGGCGTAAGTTTACCATCTCTGCACTCACCTCTTCTTTTGAGGTGAGGTGTAACACTTTGAAAGTCCTTGAAGAGAATGCTCAGAGCAGTTGTTCGCTCTCCTTCCCCTTTCATCTTGGAGGAGTCTCTTCCCAGTGGAGAAGGGGGAACCATCTGCACCAGCAGTTAAGCCTGGTGTACTGATTTTCATTCATGCTGTGTTCCTCTTTAAACGTGTATGCTGTCTCCAGAAAGAAACGTTGCTTGTTTCGGTGAAGAAGGCAGAGGCAAGGGGCCGCTGAGCTGAGGCTGGTCCCCTCTCTCCACTGACGTGCACTCTCACGTCCAGCCGTCACACTGCCTAGCAGGCCATGGCCCCCAACCCAAGACCTTCGGATCTGTCCTGCCTGTAGTATATTTGCTGAAGTGGCAGGACTTTGTCATAGGGGAGCAGTGATGAAGGGAGAAGTACTAAAAAGGATCCTGTCCTAATGCAGGAGGTATGGGGGCAAATTCAGGAGAAAACAAGAGGAGAACTAGCAAGGAAGAAAGGAGCAGAACGTGTACAGTAGAGAAGGGGAGGTCAGCAGTGGAAATGGGCCTGTGGGAATCCCAGGTGGTACCACCATGTAACCCCAGGGAAGAGTGATAGTGTCAAGAGGAGCGGTGCGAGGCAGACAAGTTACAACCAAACAGGGAAGCAAAAGCAATGAGGAAGGAGATTTGAAAAATTATTTTTTATTTGGAAACTAAATGTCAAACTGGCAAGTTGCATGAACAGAATATAGAGCGCCCAGCTTATCTTTTGCTCACATTTCACCCCATTCTCATGTGCTTATTCTCTTTCCACACACAGGATTTTTACTGGAATAATCCGAGAGCAAGTTATGTGCCTAAGGCTCCTTTACCTCTAAATACTTCAGTATCTATTTCTTAAGAATAAGGACATGCTTTCACATAATCACAGCTGTCAGCTTCAGGAAATGTAGAACGCTGATGCAGTACTTTTCATTTACTACCCGTGTTTCACTTCTGTCAGCTGATTCTTTGTTAACGTCCTTTGTAGCATTTTCCCAGCTTCAGTACAGGATCTCGTGTAGGATCACGTATTACTGCATTTATTTATTTGGTCTCATTTAATCTGGACCAGTTCCCTTGTCTGTGCCATTGACAGTTTGGAAGAGTATTGACCTTCCAAAGTCTTCTTAAGCAGAGCATTTCTCACTTGGGGTTTGTCCATTTCCTCATGGTTTGATTCAAGTTGCTTGGTCCTAGCTAGAGTGCTGTGCACGCCTGTGTTGCTCTCAGGGTTTCTGTCTAGAAGCACAGACGGCTGCCTCCTTCATGGCTGGTGATCATTTTGATCATCCAGTCAGGGTGTTGCCTTATTTTTCCACTGTATAGTTAGTATTTTTTCCCTTGCAGTGTTTTCCCTTGTAGCATGTTTAATATGTGGGGAGACACTTTAAATCCCTGCAAATCTTTCTTGTGATCAAAATTTTCCTCCCAGTTTTAGCATCTATTGAGGATTTCAGCTTGTGCCGGTCTTCACTAGAATTGTCTCAAAATAGGGCTTTTCCGGTGCCAGTGCTCCTGCATCATAAGTCGTCATTTGACCTTCTGTTGTGCATGAGAGCATTGATCTGCATGTCTGTCGTCAGAGTGAATTTAGGAATTTGGTTTCAGTATGTTAAACTCATCGTTGCCCTTTTCATGCTCAGGATTTCCCAGGTGTGTTAAACAATTCCATCAACCTGACTCCTGTATCCTTTGACGTGTCTGAGTCATATTTTTGAACAGTTACTTTCCGGCACAGAATGTTCCAGTTTCTCCTGAAAACCTCGTTCTTAAGGAGAATTTTAGTGGGAATGAAAAGTAGGCAATCCCCACTAGGAAATCCAGATCTGAACAGGATGAGACCCAGTCCTTTCGTGTTGTCAGTTTTATTTTGTTAAGTGTTACTTAGTTGCCCGTGGGAGCACTGAGATAGACATCGCTTCTGTAGTTTCACACAGAATGGTAGAGATGCACCTGAACTTAGATTTAGGGTAGTGAGAAGAGAGACCCTTCCTGAAAAAAGCAAAAGGAAATAAACTACTCTTATACTTCAAGGCCTCACATCACCATTTCTGAGATCCAAGGGGGCTCCCTTTAAATGTTAGAATCTTGCTTTGTGATTTTCCACTTAGCCATACTTAAGTGATTAAGAGAAAACAGTGATGAAGGTTTGAATTCTTAGAATGGGAAAAGAAAAATATGGAGAATTTGACCAAAAAAAAAAACAAGGAAGAAACTGTATAGATAAGAGGGCAAAGGGAAGGGGTGGGCGGAGGAAAAGAGAACAGTCATGGGCTTCCAGTGTACTTGCATGCCTAAGAAATCCCCAGAGGGTTCTGTGTCTCCTTACAGTGTCACTGATGATTTGCTTATTAGTTAATGGGAAAAAGTAGACTTCAGCTTGATTGTATTCATCCAGCAACACAGTTGGGCATCTGTGAATAATCCCATTTCAGTCACTCATTTCAATTTGTCCTTTCAGTATGAGGAATCATGAAAAATCAAAGAAGCATCGGGAAATGGTTGCTTTGTTAAAACAACAGTTGGAGGAGGAGGAAGCAAATTTTTCAGGACCTCAAACTGATGAAAACAGTCTGAATGCCAATTCCGAGGAAGAGATGGAGGATGCGCCAAAACAAAAGTACTTCTAAAAATGTCACTAGACCTACTTAGCCCATTTAGAGATTGCATTTAAATGCTGTTTTATTGCAGAGAAATTATTCTGTTATGCTAATATTGTCTGTGTTTCTTCTAGTTAAGAGAACTTTCAAGTATTGAAATGGATAAAGACATGATGTCAGATGTAATTTTTACAGACTGTATTATGACTATTAATAGCAGTTTTATAACTGTCTGATTGATATGCTAATTACCATCAATTGAACCACTATTATATTTTTCTAAAATGATAATGTGGTTATTTTTCTTTTAATGCTTTATGATACTCAATATTTTTTAATATATTATTCTTTGTATCACTAGTATTTTGGTATTTTTTCTTTTTACTTAAGTCAAATATTTGACATTTTGATCTATGCTTGTTTTTAGGCTTTCTAAGAAACAGAAGAAAAAGAAACAAAAACCAGCACAGGTACGCTGAAGAAGTTTGATTAACATTCAATATCAAATGTAAAGTTGGAGTGCTCTTGTTTATTCAGTGTAAACTACATTAAGGAGAGGAACTTTCAACCCTCATTTCATATTGATTGTAAAACAGATTGCTGCTGTTGCTGCTGCTAAGTCACTTCAGTGGTGTTCAACTGTGTGACCCTATAGACGGCAGCCCACCAGGCTCCCCCATCCCTAGGATTCTCGAGGCAAGAACACTGGGTTGCCAGTTCCTTCTCCAGTAAAACAGATTAAAAGGAGCTGAAAATATTTTGGTTTTTCGGTGCTTTGCCTCATTATTTGGGCTTCCCTGGTAGCGCAGCTGGTAAAGAATCTGCCTGCCACGCAGGGCCTTATATATGTGGTCAGTTACCTAGTTACTGTTGTCTATGTGTTTAAAAAATTTGCATGTGGAATTCTCATAATATGGATTAACTGAGGGATCACATTAAAAACATCTAGACACACGTGATGGTAAGATTTTTAAATCAAGGCAGCCGTTCACCTCATAAATATATGAAAATGTAAGGATTGCTCATTTGTATATCCAAGTTTATTGTGCCAACAATGTAAATGAAATTTTGGAAAGGGAAAATATGCTTTCCTACTTCTGGGCATGTATCTGGAGAAAACTCTAATTTGAAGAGACCTATGCACCCCAGTGTTTATAGAAGCACTGTTTATAGTAGCCAAGACATGGAAGCAAGAGTCCTTCAATAGATGAATGGATAAATAGGGTGTGGTGTATATACACGATGGAGAATTATTCAGTAATTAGAAAGAATGAAATAATGCCACTTGCAACAATGTGAATGGACCTAGGGATTAAGTGAAGTAAGTCAGACAGATAAATATCATAAAATATCACCTATATGTGGAATCAAAAAAATAATGCAAATGAACTAAACAAAAATAGACTCACAGACATAGAAACCAAGCTTATAGTTACCAATGGGATTAGTGGTAGGGGGAGGAAATTAGTTGAGAGTAACATAATACTCTACTGTTTATAAAATAGTTAAATAACAAAGACCTGTTGTATAGCATAGGAAACTATATTAAATATCTTATAGTAACATATAATGGAAAGGAATTGGAAAAACATATGTTACTGAATCACTTTACTGAAAACCTGAAACCAATACAACATTGGGAATTAACAATAATTTTTTAAAAGTGGTTAAAAAA